>VXAC01004705.1:555755-592648 GCA_013399225.1 Rhipidura dahli | reverse complement strand
AAAAAAAAAAAAAGAATTAAAAATTGACAATGTTGTTTGTGGGTAAGTGCAGATACACTGAGCCACTTGAAAATTACTTCTGAATTTAGAAATGTCTCACTTCTGCATTTGTCTGCCCTCCTTTGTCTCTGCTCTGTCCATGATATTCTGCACTTGGTGTCCTGTACTGTCACACAGCAATGGATAAATCTGGGGGTTTTATGGAAGGAAATTCAGTCCCTACATAACAGTTTCATGACTGGTCTTTACTCCTGAAATCCAGCTAATTGTGGAGGAAGAGCAGTGGGAAAGAAAGATTACACTGAGGAAGGCTGAGTGAAGCCCAGATGAACCCAAGGAGAGCTTTAAAGGTCTCAGTTTCTGCTCCCCCAGGCTCAGAGGCAGACCCAGGACCTGTCAGAGCCAACATGGGTCTGCTCAGGAAGTCTTTCCTGGCAGCTCTGCCCTGGAGCTGTGTCCTTCTGACCTCTGCTCAGTAATTCCTTAGGCTGCCAGTGCTGCAGCCCTAATGATGTATTCTTCACAGGGTTGTTTCAACTATGCTTTTTGATGCAGCTCTCTCAGATTTCAATTGGATCCTGCCAAAAAAAAAAAAAAAAAAAGGATTTTTCTATTTTGAAAGTGCTCTGTTTCTCTCTGGCATCAGGGCTGGTCATGTTACTCACCCTGACCAGTTACCTGGCAGATTAAACACTTCTCTGTTCACAAATTGTTCCGGATCCTGCTTTACACTGATGTTTTTGTTACTTGGAAGGATTAGACCAAGCATATTCATGATTCTCTTTGATCCCTCGATTATTCATAAATTGATCATAGTGACTATTCAAGTGCTTAATCAAAGCTGGATTTAATCAAAACACTTCTGCGTAGTCATTAGTCACTTAAAAAGTCACTTGACATTGCCTTATCACTGGAGTTATGACTGTAAGTAAAGTATCTCATCTGGCAATGATGGGAAGCAGCTTTCCTTTTCTCATACACCAGAAATGAAAGAAAAGATCATGGTTCTGATGTGGGCAGAGCTTCAGCACCTTCAGCAGTAGGTATTGCCACAGAAACCTGTTGTTCAAAAACAAATTGCTCCTGCTTCAACCAAAGTTGAACGATAGAATAACTTCTTGCTGTTAGTAATCATGATTAAAAGACAGAAATTTGCTTTCTTAAAATATTTATCTACACCACATTTTCAATTGTTGGAGCCTATATAAGCAATGAACAATAAGAGGGCAGGTATAAGCTAATCAGATTCTTGTTCAGTTAGCAGTCTTCCAAACCATTTTTTTCATTAATTTATTGATTCTGCTCAATGTGGTTCATGCAACTTATCATACATTGAAATTCTTGTCAGTGATTACTGGTTAAATGAAACTAAAAGGCCACCAGTTGATTATTTAAAGAACATGGATGACAATATAGATGAAGATGCACTATCAGTCTAGAAGTCCCATCACAGCTCCAACTCCAATCATTGAAACCCTTTGTTCAGCCCCCTTTGGTGCAGTTCCTGCCTCTCACACACTGCTCTGCCACCCATCCCAGGCACACAGGGCTGGGCCAAGCCTCATATGTGGAGCACAGACACAATTCTGTGTTCTCTCTGTGGCTGTGGCTGTGTCTATATGCATGTGTGCAATATGCACACGTGCTCTATGTGTGCCTGCTGGGAATATGTGCTCGGCCTTGTCACTGCTTGCACAGAGATGTGGCAGCTTCACCTCTGCCAGTTTGCCAGATTCAGCAGCCCCCTAACATGTACACCATGACAAGTAGTACTATGTACCAAAGAAACCATTAATGCCTTCCTCTTAATTATTCAAGAACAGGTCTTTACACAAAATCCCATTAAATCAAATGATCTGTGGTATAAAAGAGATTTACAGAGAAACAGATGTGTCCTGCGTGTTCTCATACAGCTATAATTGAGGGAATACATAATTCCCACTGAGGGAAGCAGGTATCCAGCACAGCTACATTTAAATGTGTTACAGTTAGCACCTCATTCTTCTCTTTCCTCTACTGAAGTACACCAAATGCTCATTTCCCATGAATTCAGAAACAGAACAGTGTGAAATGACTTTTTAAGAGAAGAGAACAACACCTATTGGAAATGCAGGGGTAGTAATTTCAATCTTTTTCCCTCATTTAGAAATAAACACCAACATCAGGCTTCAGCCACAGAAAATATAATGAATATTTCAGCAAACTTTTACTGGTATTCCCACTCATAGCAATGCCTCAGGTTTTATAATCAGATTTGCCTCCAAATTCTTGAAGCAACAGCTCTTGGAAGCAGCACCTAAGTTACTGGCAATGGAGAGCCTGGCAGGCAAGAGAGACAAGTATTTCTGCAGAGCATTCAGATGTGAAGACCAGAGTGACCTCCTGCAATGATTGTTCCTCTCCACTTATCCTACATGAAGCACAAAGCAATTGCTACTGACCTTGATATTTCAAGGATGCATCTAACTTGAGATAGGATATGCCACATTTTATTTGTGTAGATGATGCAGAAGGGTTCGTGTTCACCTGATGCACAGGTGTACAGTTACATTTTCTCTGTTACCAGGGCATGAGCTGGAATCACAAATGGACTATCCAAACATCAGAACAAAGTGGACATTGGTGGGTTTCCAAAAAAAGTAGGTAAGCACCGGTCTGTCTTTCAGGCTTGAGAAACAGTGTGAAGGGTCATGTTGCTTTAGACCATGGTCCCAAATACTCATCTTGGCCTGATATCAATACTCAGATGAGATCCAGGTATTTCACAGTAAAACCCACTGGATTTGGAGCACACCTGCTACAGGAAAATATTTTTTCCCTGTAGTCTTTTCCTTTTCCTTTTGAAGTAGGTTTCCACAGTTAACAGCTATACACTGTGAGCTAAACAGCATCTTATGCTCTGTAATCTTAAAAAATTGATTAGCATTGGCCAGTGTTTAGATACCTTTGCAAATACCAGAGACAAAAAAACATTTGCAAAGCATCCATCTGCACTACATCTGTGCTGAAAAAGACAAAGCCAAGTGTGCAAGCAAGCAACCAAAGAAAATCCCAAAAACTAAACCACCAAACATATTTCTAAAACAGTTTTAGAATTTGCACATCTGAAATTCTTGATTACAGCCTTGTGATTCAGATGGCCTTTTAAAATTAATTAATTTCATAAAATGATCCAAAACTGAGACAGAAGTGATTCAAGCTACCTGTAAAGTAATACTGGAAGGCAAAACCCTCATACATAAAATTGCTTACAAAAAAATGGGAGTATTTACTTCACAGAAAAATTACTGTGTTAGAAGGGAAGCCCCCCCAGAATACCTTTTGCCCTTGAAATGTAGTTTTAGCAGAATTTTGGAGGACCCAAGCAGAGAGAAGTAACATAAAAAGAAAGGCCTTTTATTTATTTTTTGTATGAAGAGTTTTATTTCCAAACTACTCCCAAGTTAAGCTGTTATGAGTGATGTGCAGATGGTGCAGCAGTGACACATTTACAGCTGCATCCATCTCTCACACAAAGGTGTCTCTACTTGTGTAGCTTTTTCCTGGTTTTCACTACAATAGAGTCCATTTTCTTCTTAGTAGCTGGTACAGCACTGTGTTTTGGGTTTAGTAAGAGAATAATATTGATAATGCACTGATGTTTTAGTTGTTGCTCAGTAGTCAAGGACTTTTCAGTTTCCCATGCTCTGCCAGTGAGCAGGTGCACAAGAGTCTGGGAGGGAGCAGAGCCAGGAAAGCCAACCCGAAGTGGCCAAAGGGATATTCCATACCATAGGATGTCATGCTCAGTGTATAAACTGGGGGGTTGGCAGAGAGCTGCAGATTGCTGCTCAGGAACAGGCTGGATGTCAGTCAGCAGCTGGTGAAGCAGTTGTGTTGTGCATCACTTTTCTGGCTTGGGTTTTGTTCCTCTCTCACTTCCTTTCTAAAATTTTATTCATTATTTCTGTTTTTAAACTTTATTATGATTTTTACTTTATTTCAATTAGTATATCACCTTTCAATCAACCATGAGTTTTCCCACTTTCACTCATCAAATTTGGGTTAGATTTTAGGAAGAAGTTTTTTACAGTGAGGAAGAATGGTGAGACGATGGAAGAGGTTGCCCAGGGAGGTGTGGATGCCCCAACCCTGGCAGTGTTCAAAGCCAGGTTGGATAAGACCTTGAGCAGCCTGATCTAGTTGGAGGTTTCCCTGCCCATGGAAGGGGATTTGAGACTAGATGATCTTTAAGTTCCATTCCAATCCCTTAACAATCTGTGATTCTATGATTCTGTCATTCTCTACCCACCCCATCAGGAAAAAGTGAGTGAGTGGCAGCAACATACTTGGTTGCAAGCTGGGATCAAACCAGTAAGAAATTTCTAAGGCAGAGGTTTTACAATGCCTTGTGCATACCAGCAGTTCATTTCTTTACCTGACAGTGTTTCAATTTTCCATCTCCTTGGGCAGATGCCTTGCACGGGTTCTCAGGTCAGCACGAAGCCTCTGCTGTCTTTTAGGCAGTATGGCTCTGACTGACAGTTCCCAAGTGGAAGTCAATAAAGTAATAAAATTAGAAACATAACTCACACCTCTTTAAGCCTGGTTCAGCTGGAAGTACAGAGCCTTTTCTAGTGGGATCTGGCTGTGTCTCATGTGCTGGTTGGCCCCTGTAGCTACCTGGCTTGCACGCATAGAGTCCTTTAGATGCATGAGAACAGTAGGCAGAAGCCACTTAGACAAAGGCATAGAAAATTAAACCAGTAGGAAAGACTCTCCCAGAAGAACACATAGATTTTTATATTATTTAAACTACTCCTGAGAAATGGCCACAGGTATATGTCAATGCAAGAGAAAATCTATTCATTATTTTAAATTTGTTGCATAACATCTGGATATTTGTACTAGTAGCTGTCTCCCGGTTGGTAAAATGATTCTTTATTTCCATGCACCAACACAAAATTATTGAAATTTCACTTGCTTGGGCCATCCAGGTCCACACAAAGATCCCGTAATGCTGAACCTCATGGAAGGAGTAAGAAACTCTTAACCAGAATAACGGGGGGCAAAATCAAACCTGTGAAGTGATCACTGAGCTTAATTAGACAGGCCAAATTAGCTAATAATTTTTTTTTTTTTTGCTAAATTCATCTGTACAGTTTCTCTTTCCCTAAATATAGTTTGTAGACAAGTTATCCATCACTCTTATTGATTTGCTTCTCCTGGAAGGTCTCCTGTAGCATCTCAGCTTTCTCCCTAAGCACCTTTCCCTGGGAAAATATGTAATAGCTTATTTGAGTTTCAGTCTCCTTTTTTTGTTTTGTTCTTGCTTTGCCCTTCTTCTACCTGCAGTCACATCTTGCAGAGCAGCAGGACTTGCTCTGCCAGGGGCAGTGGCCCATGGCAAACATATCTCACACAGTTCACTGGGAACAGGGCACTCCCTGGCAGAGCCAAGTGCCTCTCTCAAACACAGAAAGCACATAACAGCATGAAGACAAAACTTTATAAACATGACTCAAAGCACCAAACTGGATGTACATCAATTATTTAAGCCAATTAAAATGACAGGAATCAAGCACTAATAATGGAAAAGAAAGGATGTCTTAAAATACTTCCAAACAGATTCTCTTCCTTCTATTCTTGTCCCATTGAACTATATATATCTGCAGTACAGGAGGTTCATTCTTTCCTTTGGTTATTTAAGAAGGACAAACAGTTTTCCACCTTGATAACATATCAGCTCAAACAGAGCACTGCATCTTTTATGAAAGGTCAAAGAGAATACTTGAAAATTTACCAAATCAATACTGAAGATCAAAATTCTGCTTTCAGACATTAGAATAGAAAGCCCTTTCATAACATGGCAGGATATTTGCCATGTTGCATCCTTATTTTTTGAGTGAATTTTTCATCAGCCTTATTGAAAACAGTCCCTGGCCTACAAGTGAGAAGAACATCCATGCAAAAAGGCTGAATGGGGTGGTCTAAGCTGTGTGAATAAACACTGCCTCATGCCCTAGACTCTTCTATGGCAAGAATGTATCTAAGCTGTCTGGCCGTCATGCAACATCACGTATGTACTAAAAACTGGGATTGCATCCATTTAAATTTAGTACCTTTGGAAATAGATATGTAGTTAGCTAGACTGTCAGTCCAGTTGTCATCTTGAATAGGATGTTATGAATCATTTTCCCATTTTGCTTTAGGAAATACAATCCCTTTTACAGAGACAATGTGTGAGGGTCAAATATGTTTCAGGGAACTGTTGGAAAAGCAGAGAAGAATGGAATGACTTTATGTTTTAGAAAGACTAGTATATTAATTTTGCTTTCATACATGATTTTTTCTTCCTTTTTAAAAACCCTAAGTAAAACCCATAATTTGTTTTTAAAAACCCTAAAAAGATTTTGGTTTGGAACCTGAAATGTGCCTCTAAGCACTGAGGAAGTACAGAGTGAGCCTTTGTAATATAAATGATCTCTTAAGAATCTGAGTTCTGTGCCAGAGCTCAAAATAGTTATTACCCAAAGAAAGAACATTTTCTTCCCCAAACAGGAGCACTGAAAGAAAGAAATGGACTCACACCCAACCTATGCATGTTATCATACACCAGTTGAATTGATAAAGTGAAAGACCTATTTTTATAATTTTTTACTTCTAATTCGTTGATATACAAAGAATTTGAGAAGATAAATATAGCAACTGAAGATGGAAAGAGAACTCTCAATGCACTGTTCTTTTGTGTGCTTTAACTATGAATTCTCAAAAGGTCTGTTTCTTATTGAAAAGGAACTGCTGTCATTAGTGTGTGCTGTAGATTTCTCAGAAAATACAAGAAGTGTGAACAAACAGAACAATGAGAATAATGCAAGTCATAATTTCTGTCCTCAATGTGCAATCCAATTAACAAATGAACTTTTCGAGGGAAGACAAGAAATAAAACCCTGAAACACTAAAAGCCTGAATTAGTGCTTTTAACTAATGGCATGAAAATTAATTTTATCCATCACCAAATCAAGGTACATGGTGTTTGTTTCGCAAAAATGTGAGATTTGCTATTGAGCAGTACAAAATACTTTATTATTGAGAGGGAGGAAAAAGGATCTGGTGCTTATTACCCACGTTCTTCTCACTGAAATCTGGTATTCATGCAACTGGTGTTCTTCCCTACTTTGCCTAAGACATTTATCTGCTCCCAATATTGATCTTTCAGACTGCAAACCCATTTTGACAAAAAATTTTTTAAAGTCATGAAAATCTAGGGCCTCAAAGATTACAATATTCTGCTTGAGGACAAAATCCACTTATAGACATACCATTAAATTTGCTTCAGAGGACAGAATACTGATTTTGCATGAGTGTGTCATTTACCAATAAAACATAAAGAGATGATGGGTGGGAAGAGCTGGGAGCCAGAGGCCATTAAAACATGACACTATACTACTATGTGGCATCACATTCAATTGAATTTGTCCATAGAAAAACATAATCAAAAAGGGGAAAAAGCTGGCACTTGGAATAGAAAAACACCCCAGGCCAATATGTATTTTCACAGCATTCCCAGAGAGATGAGAGGAGTACCTTCAATAGCGAAGCTGCAATGGCTCTCCTCAGTTACAATGAAACTTTCTGATGGGCAACTCCAATTACCCTCTCCAGGGGTTCCAGTCGGCAACAGAAAATGAGCCAGGTAGTGTGACACGATGATCATGCAACCCAGCTGCCTCTGAAGAATAACCTGACCCTAATGTCACCCAGGTTTTCTAAACAGAGAGATTAGAAAGAGAAATAGATTTCTGTGATCATTCTTCAGTGGGGCAAAAGGAAATAACCTTTGGGAGGAAACCCCTCCTCCTCCACAAGAACACTGTCTTTTGAGATATTTCAGTATTTAGTCTGTTTTAAAAAAAAAAAAAAAAAAAAAAAAAAAAGACTGTAGGTGATTCTAGTAAGTAAAAATCTTAAGTGAAAAATTATCTTTCTTAAGTGAAAATTATAACTCTCTGGGTACATTACTCCTCCTAACCCATAGCTGTAACCAACTTTCCTAACACTACAGGGCACGTGGTGCCCTTATGTGGGCTATTTCTGGGCTGGAGCTACTGCAGGGGCAGAGGGTGCCCTGGTGAGGGATGATGATGATGAGGGATTGCATCCCCCCTGCAGCCAGGCTGGTGTGCTGTGCCTGCAGGCAAGGCTCAGAGCAGGGCAGCATCTTTGCACGAGTGCAGCTGAACAGCCCTGCCACGGTGCCAGAGCTGCCTCAGGACTGTTTCCAAGCTGCACCACACAAGAGCTACAGATTGGGTATCTCTGCAGCAGGGCTGCACCTGTTGCCAGTTCCAGATAATACATTTGGAATGTGTGTAAACTATAGTACAAAAGTGGGCTGCAGTGACGGGGCTCCCCTGTACCTCCTGCAGCACCACAGTGACTCACAGAGCTGACAGCAACCACAGCACTGAGCAGCAGACATGATTCTACACAGATGTCACAACCCAAAAAATCCTGCCATCATTCTGATACTGTTGAATAGCACATGGGCTAAGCGATTTACGTTTTCAGCTTCATTCAAGTTTGGAAAAAGTAAAAGCAACTGAAAACAGAATTATACTGGGAAACACCATCTGGAGCTAGGACAGAAGTCAGAGTCCAGATTTGGATCTGGCATTTCAAGAAAGACTTTTATAGACTTCTCACATATATATATATTTGTCTTTTAACTTAGATACAGTTTAAAGTCTGCAGATTTTGCTTAGGTACAGGAGGGACTTCTTGTTTTGCTAGAAATTTTTCAAGAAATTACTACTGCAAAGATGGTGAGGGGTCTTGAGAAGCAGCCATATGAGGACAGATAAGGTCACTTGGCTTGTTCAGCCTGGGAATGAAGGGGGTGAAGACCTTATTGCAGTTTACAAGTCCCTCATGAGGGGAAGAGGAGGGGCAGACACTGATCTCTCAGGTGACCAGGGACAGGACCCTGAGAATGCCCTGAAGTTGTGTCAGGGGAGGTTTAGGTTGGGTATTAGGAAAAGAAAGGTTCTTCACCCAGAGGCTATTGGGGCATTAGAACAGGCTCCTCAGGGAAGTGTTCACAGCACCTAGACCGGCAGAGTTTGAGAAGGGTTTGGACACTGCTGTCAGGCACGTGATGTAACTCCTGAGGCTGTACTGTGCAGGGCCAGGAGCTGGATTTAGATGATACTTATGGGCCTCTTTCAACTCTCTTCTGTGATTCATCTTGGTACAGTGAGGAGAACAGCACAGTAGTGAAAAGCTGAAAAATAGCAAAGGATTGTCTTTAAGAAGCATTGAAGCCTTCTGAAGCCTGAAAATGTTGAATAAGTACATTTCTTTCCAAAGCAAGGGTAACATCCTGTTTTACAGTTTTGTCTTGTTATCTGAAGTCATTGGTTTTCCTGTGGTAAGAAAGCTAACTTTTAAAAGCAAAACCTGTCTGCTTGTAAAATGTCACATCAGTCAGAAATATTTCCCTCCTGCTTTGGGCTAGTGTAAGACATGCAAGCCCCGACAGAACAGCCATAGCCAGCTGCAGCCCTAATGCTGCCATGCACAGTGAGCAGTCTTGCATGGAAACAGTGCTGGCCACCCAGGTGTATTGAGGTGGATAAATCTGAAAGGACATTAGCTGGATCAAGTAGGTAGGTTTTCTTCTCTTCCATCCCATGCATTCATAGTTCCCACAAATTCATAGCTCCCACATTCTGTTCTGAGAGCAGGTTCAAAATTGCTTGGAGGACCTGCCATTTCCAGGCACAAGCTTTGAACAGCCCTTTTCCAAACATATTTTTTTCCTTACTTTGTCACGTGTATCTTTCTAACTCAGACTCTCCAGTAATGATTGTGATGTACATATATGTGTTTGCCTGCACTCACAGAGGTGGGGCAGCAAGAGCAGGCAGGGTGTCAGTCAGGGACTTCCAGCCTCACTTCTGAAAAATTTTCCTTTGCTCACATAATGGCAGCCAGGAGTCTCTGTGGTAACCACGTCTCTCATACATAATTAAACGGATGTGCTAATGACATTTTTAAGTAACAGCAATTGACATTTTTCCCACTTTGGAACCTGACAGACAAGTCTGGACTTCATTAACCTTTTGCAGTTTAATAGTGGTTTTGTGATTTAGGAGAGCAGATAAAAAGGCAAGAACCTCCTTCTTTCCATGTAAATTCTGCATGCCAAAATAAGTTATATAATATATCCAGATAGACAGCTTTGTGTGACCAGGTATAGGTGAAGAGATATTCTCATTAAGCTTCATTAAAATGACCAAAAAGAAGCAGGTTAGGTCATTTACAACAAAGTACCAAAATATTTCTGTAAGGTCACCTTCGAAGAATATGAAATATGATGACTAAAGGTTTTGAGAACAAATGGAATCCCTGTGTGAATTAATATCTCATGAAGTGAAACTTTAGTTTGATCAGAACAGATTCCTGCCCTAAAAGTAATCTCCAAATACATTATTTACACGAGACTCGGCGGCTTGCTCTCTGGGGGGAGATGTGGCGATGCTCAGAGCATTTCCCAGCGCAGGCTGATGCTGAGTGCCCCCTGGCACTGCAGGATGTGCCACTCGAGAGCAGAGCCAGGCAGCCTCTGCAGCACCTTGGGATTTGCTCTCAGCTTGAAGCAGCAAGCAGGGCTGTCGAGCACCACAGCGTTTGCTGGCTCACCAAAGAAGGCTGACAGGCCCTGCAACCTTCTGTCACTTCCTAGTGTGTCAAAAACTGCAGTGACTGCCTTTGGTTTTGTGCACAGTTGTGTCTCTGACCAGGGTGCTTCATAGGCCAAGATAAAGGGGAGAGCTGCCTCTGAGTTTCAGAGGAATGGTATCTCCTGTTCATGGCCTACTGATCATGTAACACACGTGTACCTAGCTGCCTCCCTGCTGGAGGAGACTCCTGATACCGAAATAATTCCCTTTTGGATCTCAAGGCTTGGATAGAGCTCAGACATCTCATAAAAGTCTCCATCTCCCAGAAAATCTGAAAAATTCCCAGTTTGCACACAGGCTTTCTGTAAAAAAGAGTAGGCACCTATGTCTTTTGTATGTGAATGTTGGTGCTGTCTATTGTCATCTATAAAGCAACATGCATGTTGGGTTGGGAACACACAAACCCAACAGTGGGTTAGACAACCCCTCTATTGCTTAAGGCAATAGCAATTGCATTTGCTTAGATTGCATTTATTTATTTATTGCATTTGTTTAGATTGTCATAGCTCTGAACAGTCCACTAAAAGGACAGAAACACAATGAGGTATAGTATTTCTCTCTTGCTTTCTTGTCCTTTTTTTAGGTTTTGGGCAGTTTTCACAGTTGTCTTGTAACTTTGTTGATTTTATTTAAGTTATTGAATTCTTTCAGGCTGTGAAACTTAGTACCTTTATTTTTAATATATATTAAAAAAAGAAAAAGGAAAAAAGGAAATGACTGACCAGAGCCCTTTCTCTAGTTTCCCGTAATTCCAAATGAAGCCTTGTGAATTAAACAAGAAAGTTCTATCCAGCCCATTGCTTCTTGTAAAGTATTTATTATATCTCTTCAGGACAAACACAAACCAATTAAAAACTTGCAAAAGAAGAATTCTACCTGCAATTTCCATTTGTGTAATATTAGTGCTTTTCCTTCCATGAACTAAGAAAACAGTTATGAAAGCAGATGCTGTCGTAGAATCAAATCAGGATGGTGCAACCAGAAACCAGGGAGATAAAAAAATATGTAACAAAAGGGTTTTGTTAAATAAAACCTCAGTTGTTGTTAAGGTTTGTATTGTCAAGGGGAGGCACTTACAATGGCAGTGTGGCACCTCACTTGCTACTTTGAAATTCCCTGACTAAACTAGTAACACAATCAGCTCTTTGCAAAGGGAAGGACTGTACAGGATGGATTGAAGTGCTTTTTGCACTGCAGTAATATTTCTCATTTCCTTCTGAATTCATCAGTCTTGTG
Organism: Rhipidura dahli; assembly: GCA_013399225.1. Classification (NCBI taxonomy): domain Eukaryota; kingdom Metazoa; phylum Chordata; class Aves; order Passeriformes; family Rhipiduridae; genus Rhipidura; species Rhipidura dahli. The sequence continues at coordinate 580,688 of VXAC01004705.1, read as the reverse complement.
CTGGGTAAATCTGGTGGCCTTGTCTGAAATCCAATACACTATAATTTATATAAGCTCCCTAACTATACAGCTGCTCATAGTACAGTAAGTGCCTATTTTGCTGTGTAATTCTTTTCTTCTCCCCTGGTTCACTTCACCTATACCATTCATTACAGGATAATAAACGTGTTTTGATGTATTTGGCAGGTTCAGCTGAATGCTTTCCTGCCCTGAAGAGATGCCCATTTGAAAGAAGTGTTCACCACCCAGCATTTGAAGGGTTTATGTAAAAACAATGCAGAAATGATCCCCAGGGACTTACCCCATTCCCAGTTACTAGCAGTTCCTCAGATGTGTCTCCTACCAAAGGTTCCAGTCTTTTTTTGGCAGTGGGATGTAAAGTTCCAGTTCTTAGATACTTTCTGACTGAGTGCAAATTATTTCTACTATCACAAATGTCACTTTTTGCAATAAGAAATTCAAAGTGCTTTTTGTCTGGAACATGTTGCATGTAAAAAAAAAATCTTGTTCCTCTACCCTATTAGCAAGTTGTTGATGGATGGTTGCTGTCTCCAGTGCACCTACAGCTACAGCTCCTAATAGCACCTACCCTCTCTCTCCATGGCTTCTTCAGCTTCTCACTTTATAGTTACTTAATACTTCCAAATGACTCCCTTCTTAACTTTGAGCTGTCACAGCTGTAGCTTTCCATGTATCAGTAGACTGTTTAACATAAAACTACTCATGACATTCCTGTTTAGCTTCTGTTCCATCCAGACAATTTAATTTTCTTACCATTTTTTCCACACAGATGTAGATGAAGAGAGGGCATAAGGGCTCACAGAATACAGTATCCAGAAAGAACTTGCAGGAAGGTACAACTGGGAAAGAAGCATGCAGCCTTTGGACAACTGTAGGCATTGGCATTGAATATTTTCTTTCCACTTTTATTTAGAAGTATGTTCATGACTTCTTCATCCCTTGGGCAGATGCCCATTTTATTCCATAAACTTTCAGCAGGACAACTAACATTGGATGCACAAGGGTAACATCTCTTCTGTCCCATTAGATTGCTATCAGTCTTAAAATTGCTATTAAACTGTAAGGAATTGGAGATAAAAATCTGGGATGGGTTTAGAGTTGTGTAGGGATCTGCACTTCAAGCAACCTAGCACCAGAAACATTAATTCATCCCTAAACATTGATGTGCTTATTTTTTGAATGTGTGATTGGCAGCCTGACCAACAAGGAGTTGCTGTATGTTCTGCTGCAAGTACAAAATGATGCCACATCCTATAAAGAAGACAAATGCTTAATTTTTATGCCATACTGGACATGAAGAGGACAAAAAATCTCTGCACATGTTTGGATAAACAGGAAACAGGGAACCTTCAAGTCTTAATATATAGAAAATGTGATGCTTCCTCCAGAACTACGTTCTAGGGTAGGGCATACATTTCCAGGATGTGGATCTTTAAAAGACAGGGAAAGCAGCCCAGCAAGTTTATAGCTGTACTTGCTTTGTCTGGAGTATTTAATGAAATCCTAGCTCTGCTCTATCAATATGAAATAGTGAAAACATATCATTTTCCATAAACATCAGAAAACTGAAATTTATTTTATCAGCTGAAGTTCCCACAAATTATTTTAAATGCTGGTGTGGCTGTGAAAATGGTCTCTTAGTGACTCTCATACAGCATAAACCTGTTCAGCAGCTTGTTCATGAATGGCCTGTTTCACTACTTTCAAAGCCAGTATATTAAAATGTGAGGCAGTCAGCCAGGCTGTTGTCTGCATTCCTCTGGCTGTTTTCTGGGAATGAATTTAGACACACTCCATTGGTTTTGAATCTAAGGATCTCTAATGCAGTGCGTGCTTAATCACTCTTATCACTGGGAAATTCAAACAGGTCTCACATTCAGAGTATCAAAATCACAAGAGGATATGAGATATGAGAGAAGTTTGTAGAGTCTTCTCTGTCTTCTTTGTCACTACTTTGGCTACCTTTTCTTCTTCCACCGAGCATTTTTTTCTTTCTTTCTCAAAGTCTGAAGAGAAGTCTGAAGGGAAAAAAAAAATCAGAAAAATTATCCTAAGAGCTAAAGCAGCCTTGTCAGTGCATTTTTACAGAAAAGGGCCCAACCCAAAACCTGTGGCCTGTGGCTCCTCTTCTGGAATTCCAAACACATTCTTTTCACCACTTTCTCTCATCATTTTAACCTGTTCAAAATGGAGGTGAGTTGCTACCACCTGGTTTTGATTGCATATAACATTCTTTACATTCATTCTGTTCAATTGCTTATCAGTTTGCAGTAACTCATTTCTCCATCTCCCCTTTGTTAGTCATTTTATCCCAGATGAAGACCTGATCATAACAAACCACGTGCTCTCTACTTTCAGATAAACAGCTGGGATATATGACATCTGACTTTGCTCACGATGGCTACTCACAAAAGCTGGGCAGCACTGAAGAAGGGGCTGCACTGATGGGAGACCAGTCTAAGCTTTCTACAGTGTCACGTTGTGTTTCAGTGAGTTCAGGTGCATGGGATGGCTGTGGCATGAAGAGACTTTAATTTGGCCATTGCTGATGGTTTTCCCAGCTTCAGGAAGGTATAAAAGCAACATCAGAGAAACGGAGAAAAATGATCACAGGTACTGTATATTTTCCATGTGAGGAATGATGGAAGAAACTAAATCCCTTCAGCCTGCAGGCAGAGGATAAAATGAAGGTCTCTAAAATGTCAGGGGACAGGACTGCATTTTCCTTTTGTCAGTGATCTTAAGGCAGATTTCAGTCCCCACCTGGACTCATGTCTGAGTCCTGCCCATTAAATCTCTTGCTTTGTATTTAGGTGCTTTTAATCATTGCTCTAAAGAAAGAGGGCAAAATATTATAGCCTGAATAGGTCTGTGGTGTGTACCTCACTAAAAAAAGATACCAACCACACATATGCACCAACAGCATTTGAAAGTGTCACCCTGAGCTGTGGCAGTCTTACCTTTTTGGCTTTTACTGCTGTCTGCCTTTTCAGGAGGGGAAAACCAGACAATACCAAGACAAAGTATTTTCCCAAGTAAAAAGATGCTTTGAAAATTCTCCCTGCTCCACCTGCAGTTGGGAAATGGTTAAAAACAGAATATTAATTGTAGCAATAATAGAAAAATGATCAGTGCATACATTTATGAATGTACTAATTATATTCTCAGCTTAGAAAATCTTTATTGTATACACCTTCATTTTGTTTCTAAGAAAAGAACACTCTGATATTTTTTAGCTAGGTTTTGGAAGGTTGCTCTAAAGGTTTTGTGACAACCACACAGGAAGCTTCTGAAGGCCTTTATATTTCTGTATTTTTAAGTATTTTCCTGTGCTTTTGAATTGTTTCCTGGATAAAAACATGGATGGCAGGACGTGTTTTAAGGATCCACCAGGTGTTAACAATGTCACACCTTAAAAACATGGTTGCAGCTACAGCTTATTATTGGGACAGTGTAATTGGTATTTCCCTTGCTCAGAATTTTTCTTTGCACAGCACATGAAAAGTGAGGAATGCCAAGAAAGTGTGTTCAATTAGTACTCCTCTTCATTTTGTAACTTACTGCAGAATTTATCTTGGCACATCCTTGTTAAAAATGATAGGTAATGTCATTAACACTCTGGTTCTACACAAACAAGCTGCAGCATAGATCACCCCACAGAAATAATATGCTGTACCTATTGATCTAGTTGAATGGACCAGTAAAAGCTAATTTCCTTTGATTGTTTTATAATTCATTTCAGATCTTGTAACTGGTCATAATGAAATTTCAGCATGGAGACAACTGCCAATGAAGGCATCATATTATGGTGTTTCTGTTTATAAATAGAGCTGAATCCTAGTTGATTTTGCCCTTTAGACTGCTTCCTTTCTTCCTCCCCCTTTTGCTTTCTGCCAAGTGCCTGGAATCACTATAAATCAGATTACAAAAAAGTCTTCTTCTGAGAACAGTAAAGCTGTTTTAAAATTGAAATGCACTGAAGCAAGAACAAGCAAAATTGTAGTTATTTCTGGTGTTGTCAGGAAAATCTCAGCTACTGTCTGCTGTAATGAAAAGAAATGCTGTTACCTGGAATACCTTTTCAAAATTCACCTCTCTATAAAAAGCAAATATTATTATATGTAAGAATAAATTCACCCTTTAGCTGAGCCCCTAAACTAAGTGGAATTATCATAGGAATAAATATGATCCATTATGTCAAAATCTGTTCTGGTTTACACCAAAGGAAATTTGAATGATCTCCGTGAACAAAAAAAATTGTAAATTATAAAAGTTGTAAAAGAAAGCCAGAGTAAGCCAAACTGATATAAGATTTTTAATTACACTTTTTATGATGTGATGACATTGTCACAACAAAATATCACGGTAGAAAAACATTCAAGTCATAATAAAATATTAGAAAATCTGAAATATTTAGTAGAACCATATTTTCCAAACATATGGGAAGGTTTTCGCAGTTTAGCAAGGTGGATTTCACATTGGAAAAACCTTTGCAAACTCAGGAAAACAGCTGAATTAGTAGAAGAAGGAAGTCATCATAAGAAAACATTTGTTTCAGGGATGACACTTTAATCATTCCTTATTAGCTTGTTTGTTTAATTTTCACTCAATATTTCAGTGGAAAAAAGAGATTATCTGTTCAAATAACTTTATATTAAATGGTATGGGTTTGAAATCAAACAAAGGGACTGGATACAGGCATGATACCTACAGATTTTTGAGTGCCCAAAAGTATAATTGCATAAAACTTCCTACTTTTCCTGCTGTTTTTATCCATGATAAGGTTATTATGTCAATTATACTACTAGATGCACAACACGCAGTGCATTGTTCTCTTCACACTGCACAGCAATTAAGGCAAATCATAACTCAGAGGTTATTGACTATATTGTTCACTGTTGCATACCAGAGTTCTCTCCTACATCTCTGCTTTCACTCCACTGTCACAAAAACCTCCACAAGCTCCTTATAAGTCAAAGAGAGCAGCCCCTCCTCCTGGGACTGCCAGCTGTGTTTGCCACACCCAGATGTTCTGTCCCTGGAGCCCTTCCCCCTCGTGCTCCATCAGATCCAATATCCGTGCTCTCCTATCTGGGTAACAGCTGTCCCCTGTCCCAGCACCGCATCCCAGGCTCCGTTATCTGCTTTGGGTTTTTATTTCTTCCTGGCCATAACCAGAAACTCAAAATCAGCTGCAATCTCTGGGACGGCAGCTCAGAGGAAAATTTGTTTTGTTTTGTTTAGGTTTTTATATCTTCGGTTTTTAAAATTATTATCTCTTCAAACAGCACTAAGTCTGAATGAAAAAATAAGCTGTAACCTAAATATCCTTGAAAATAGATGCCTAGTGAAAGCTCACTCTTTTCTTTAACCTGCCCAGAATACAGGGCAGTATCCTTGGGACTTAAGAATATGGAAAATCCAGTTCCTTAGCTTGATGTTTTCTGCAGCCTGTTTCTTCCCCTCCCATTTATCTAGAATGACGGAGACCACATCTAGTCTTCAGTGGGACCACAAAAAAATCAGTAGAATATGTGTCTTTTCTGACAGTGTTTCACAATAACATCCCTTTGCTAGAGGACTATTCAAAAGCTGTAACAAATTACAAAGAACATTGGCATCTTGAGGCACAATAACCTTTTAATAAATGTATATTTTTCTAACATTCAATAAAAATGTCATGCACTTTTCTGCATTTCCTTTCCACCACTGGTGATGTTCACCACAGAGCTATATTAAGCTTCCCTTTGTTTAATCAGCTCATTCATCTTCATCAACTATTTTAGGTATTCAAGAACCTGAAAGTGTTCAAGATATCATTAGAATAATACAATACATTAGAGTTCTGTAGTATTTTCTTGCCAAAACCTAAAAGGTACTTTGTAGACAGTAATGAGTCTCTGAACCTACCAAAATACCAATGGTCTGGGTGAGATTACTCCTATTTAACACTTGGATTTAAAAGGTTAAAATCTTGTCCCAAAGTTCAGTGCCAGCAGTCAACACTAGCTTTTCTGATTTATGGCCATCTGGAGTGGTTTAAGCATTTTCCAATGTAACATTACAATTCATTATTGTGCATCCAGTTGAGATGAATTATGAGAGAATATGTGCATGTTCAGAAGCTTAAGGCTCCATTAAAAAGATCTATAAGGAGCCTTTTTATGTCTATAAACAACCTATACCAGGCCAGATCCTGACTCCAGTTCCATATCCAAACTTTTCCAATTTCAGATTGAGTTGGACTCAGTTATACAGTCCTCTAGGCCCAAAGTTTATAGAAATATCAATAAAATAATCAGAAATACAGTTTTTGCAGAGCAGTAGCAGCTTTGGGCCTTTCACAACTGAACTGTACACAGCTTATGTCAGGACAGCAATGAACAGGAGTTTGTACATACCACGGCATACCTGGGGAGAAAACTAGCAAGAGAAAAAGAGACTGCAATATTTGTAAAATTTCCACGAGACAAACCTAGTTTCAAGGTAGTCTATGGGTATCCTTGAACACGGAGAAGAATATTTTCTTTTAGTAATGAACTTGAGTTTTTACCCAATATTGAGATGCCAGTTTGTTTGAGAATGTGGTTGAGGCCACATCAAAGCCAAAGAAAGCCATGACTCTTCTTGAAGGCATAGCCTCTAAATGCAGCTCAGCTCTATTTTCATGCTGGTGCAGACTTGCTGGCTTCATATAGTCCCAGAATGGTGGGTCTCTCATGTATTTTTTGTCTGAACAGGTAGTCCCATACAACCTGGAGAACATACATATGAGAATTGTCCCTGTGTGTGCACTGCAGAGCTGCTCAGGGTGGGCACTGCAGCCGCTGGCTGGGCACTCTGGATGCCAAGGAGGGCATTGCCCACTGTGGTAGATGGTGCACTTGCTACTGGAAGCAGTGGTTTGGTTTGGTTTGGTTTGGTTTGGTTTGGTTTGGTAAGGTGGGTGAACCCCTGTGTAGACAGAGCACAATGTGTTGTCATGTTCCCAAAATCCTGTTGATGCCATGATGACTTTTGTCTTTTCTTTTATACCCCTGTTATACCTTTTTACAATTTCTGTATTATTAGGGCTTTTTGCCTGCATTCTTGGACTTGTTTGTCAAGCTAGGAGATGGAACATTTGAGAAGCTTTGTAGTTAGGGGTCAGTGTGCCCCAGACCCCCCGGTCCTCTCCAAAACACATTTTGTCAACTTAGATAGAACCATCCAGGGGAAGGTTCCTTGGGGAGGGGGGGCTCACTTGAGCCTCTCATGGGGGAATTTTTGATAGATATGCTAATTAGTAAGACCTACAATGTTAGACCAGATCTTGAGGAGGGGGATTGCGGTGGCCATCGTGGGATGAATGGAGATGCATTTGATCTGGACGTGGTGCACCTAAGGATCCTTAAAATAAATACCAAGGTAAAATCCCTTTTTCTCTTCTAACTGTGTTTGCCTCTTGATTTTAAGACCAGGAAAATGCCTGTGGTAGGGATCAGCTTCAGAGAAAGGAACACAACAAGCAATTGCTTGGTAATGTCCTGTAACCCAAGGATGGTAGCAAAATGGAAATAGAGAGCAAAGCTGTGAGTGAATGAATAAACTTTATAAAGCTATAACACAGTGTGTCAAAAAATGTTTTCAGTTTCATGGTATTCTCCAATTGGAGATATGCCAATTAGTCTGAATTCTAGACGATTTTCACACCTTCCAAAAGACTGCTGAAATGTTATTTTCCGTCCAACTGTTCCACTCCATGATGCAACTTAGACCAACCAAACAACTGTGCGACCATTTAGAAATGTTATTGTTACAATACTGGTACAAGCACTTGCACACAGGCACATAGATTTATTCAAAAAGATTTGGCAGTATCGTATGTGCTGAATCACAGAAATATTGTCAGCTCTGCCTTATGTATTAAACATATAGCAGACAAATTTCAGTTTTCAGTACTTGGTAAGGATGGTCTGAATGGTGAAAATAAAGTTATTTTTTGTACTGAAAAAGCAATAAGAAACATCAAGCAAAATATGCAAGTGCAGTCAAGGTCTGGGAAGCACCAAAGCTATGTTGAGAATTCCAGAACTGAAGCTCCTGAGTTCTCATCTGGAAAACTGTGTGGGATTTAATTGATCTAACTAAGAAAGTTAATGGGTCCATGTTTAGTTTGCTACTGCTTGAGTCTATAGTTTTAGGGAGTTCAAAGCTGTTAACTTACATTCCAGCATTATACTTTCATATAAAGTTATCATTTGTGTAGCTACAAATAGATGTTTTTATTTCAATGCAGCTTGAAAATACAATATTTTCTTCTTTCCAAATTATTCCAGAGAGCAGTTCTGAACTATAAAAATGACCTTTTAAAATTGATTATTTATTCATTCAGTTCCTTGCCTTATTTGTTCACATTTAACTACAGTATTAATAATGCAGTCCACTGCACAATGTCATTTTACTGGAGATTTTTATGTCACATTTAATACTTTGTTGAAGCCTTAGGAGACTGTTCCCATTTTCCATTATGTCATGTGTAAAGGTCTAGTTTTGTTTAATGTTGTCTAGACTTCTCTTTAATATCACACTTAAAATAGATATTCATGTAAAATAGGCAGTTTCTGGATGTTAAAGGCGGCTGGCTTATTTTCTACAAGTTGAAAGGTAACCCAAGACAACAGTTGTAGGAATCACAGCCTGGTTTAAATCCCATTCTCATGAAATTCAGTGAAGCTGGACCCCACTCTAGAGAACTCGAATCTGAGTATCTGACACTGCTGCTGTGTTTCTAAATATTAATTTTTCTCTAGTGTTTCTGGAGTCAGGTGTAATCAAGTGGAATCTGCTCAAGAGGGCTAAAACTACAAGGGGGCTATGGGATACCCATAAAAACCAAACCCCAAATCTCTGTAAACTGGCTAGGTTGGATCCTTAGCCATGTCTTACCATTAAACCAAAAGCAATGATATGTATGCTGAATATCAACAGTCCTTAAAGCCCCTCAGCAAATGGAATGGAATGAAATAGAACAAAATGGAGTGGAGTGGAATGGAATGGAATGGAATGGAATGGAATGGAATGGAATGGAATGGAATGGAATGGAATGGAATGGATTATTTCTGTTGGAAGGGACCTACACCAATCACCTCATCCAACTGCCTGACTCATTCAGGCTGACCAACAGCTGTTTAACCATTCAGTGGTGTAGGACCTCCTCCCTGGAGGAAGTGCCTGGAGACCCCGCCTGCCTCCTGGCTACACCAAAGGTCACGGACGTGCACAGGAGCTCTGGAACCCCAGTGATTATTCTCAGCGCTCAACTGGTGCTGCTCACCAGTTGTCTCCAATTTGCAGACTTTGCACTTGGAGTAGAGAAAAACAAATTGTTTAAAAAAGGTTTTGATTTTACTCTTGGGGAAATTCTAGTTTAATTTTGCAGCACATACTGAATGCTCACCCAGCCCAAAATGCAGCTTTGAAGCAAAACCAGAGTGGGCTTAGGTTCAAGTGTCTAGTTCTAACATTTCAGGGTCACTGAAGCAAAATGATTCCTTAGTGAGTAGCTGTGAGATTGCTCCTATCATTTTATAGCACTGAATTTATATTATTGATCATATGTGTCATATATAGGATTGAACTCTTTAGTACAGAATTTGAACATATAGTACTGAATTTGAACATAAGGCAATTGTTCTTGTACAAGGATTTATTCAGGATTCTAATGGTAGAATACAAGTCATATTTTTCTAAATAGGCTATCCTAGGACAATAGCCTTTGAATTGCTTTGCAAAATACAGCAACACCACTAACAATAACAAAACTGTTGCCAGAACTGCTGAGTTAACCATGTGGCTTTTGAGTGTAGCCTGGCTTCAAAAATTCTGCATAATTCATGTCTTTATGCACACATGATGAAATTGTATTCAAATTAAAAGTAAAATACATTCTTCTTTATTTTTGTAGAGAGTTAAAGGAAGTCAGACAAATACATGACATTTTTATGAAAATAAAACTACTACCAGAAGTGAAACGTATGTAAGAATTTCAGCTACTGGATATTTTGTAACATTTCAAAAATTTCCAGTAGTATTTATCCAAAAATAAAAGAAAAATAAGGAAAGATTATTTTAGGAACAGTATTTGCTAAAATTTCTTTCACATCACATGGAAATAAACTGATTTTTTTCATAGAGAAATCAGATATTCATATTGAAATAACACTGAATATATGACAATGCTGATTCATAAATATTAGAGATAAAACTTCATGAAATTTGATGAGTACAATTAGCATTGATCTATTAGTTCAGTCAGGGAAAAAAACAACAGAATTGATTAAAAATAAAGAATTTTAAAAGGTCCTTAACAATAAATTAGCAAGATACATGTGTTACTTTAAACCTTCCCCACAATGCACCTAACTATATCATGCTGTTTGGTAATGTAAAGTTTAATCTCTCCCATCCCAGCAACAAACATTAATGGTAATTGTCTCAGTAGGTGATGTTGGATCTAATCTGAAAACCATAGTGTTGAGTGGAAGCATTTAATATGTCATGAATGACAGACAGGACATAATTAACTCTCTCAAAGTTTCCTCTGATCACTGTTTCCAGATGTGATCTGGGAATATAAATACACGTGAGTCAGAGAAATCATTTGCCCACACTCAGGAATGACTCCCAAACAATACATGCTGAAGTCCTTTAGAAAGACTTTAGAAGAGTCCTTTTGTCTTTAAAAAACCTCACACTGCTAAACTGTTCTTTTCACATTAGATGCTAATGCTAATCAGTCATGACCCTTAAATAAGAACTAACACCAGCCCAGACAGCCATGGAAATTGAAAGGAAATGGATTTTAAGAGAGTAAGGATATGAGATGGTTTATCAGTGTGTGAAGCTGTACTCCACTGTCCCAGTTTGTGAAGTTCCAAGTTTCCCTAACAGGTTGAGTTAACCTAAAGGGTCAAGCCTGGTAACTCAAGGGGCACACAGCCACTAACTTGAAAACAAGTCTGAAACAGTAGAATTAGATATGCATATGAATAAAGGTGGGCACAATTGCTTTAGGGTGTCCCAGGTGAAGGATCAAAACTCCATAGTGCTAAAAACAAACCAAGAAAATACTCCTGCTATACATATGCTATTCCACAGTCATTTGGAGTGCGTTATCCTGGTCAGTGTCAAAGGGAGAGTGGCCTATTCTAAATTACATATCTCACGTCTTATCACACTACCAAAGCATTTCTGGCTAAGTTACCAAAGTAAGAAAAGAGAAATTCAGACTTATTTTGGAAAAATACATGTACTAGTCTGTTCCTGTCCTTGCCAGTACAAATTTAACATGTTTATATCTCAATTGTTTTGATATCACGTTACACTCTTCCCCCATGCAAACCTACACTTGAAATCATCTCCATATCCAAGCCATTAAGATAAGTAAATATATCATTAGGAGTGAGGGATAGGCAGTGGAGGATGCTGCAATCTGCTCATGGGCATGCTGCAGTCAGAATTTATTCTAAGTCAATCTATCAGATCAGTTGATAAATACTGTTAAAACTGAGCTGTACAACCTGAGGGGTTTATGCATCTCAACCACTTTATTCTTCTTAGTGTTTGCTTTTATAACTGGCTATTCTTGCTGCCAGCGTAACCATCTACTACATGTTTTAAGCTTGCCAAGTCTTTGCCTTCAGTACTGCTTTAGTTCTTATTTACAAGTGTGGGCTACAGAGAGGATAAAATAAACTGATGTATGTGTCTAAGTCTCCTATGCCAGAGGGCATGAAAGGAAATACTCAACCAACAGATTTCCATAAATGATTGTGTGCATTCACATGCTCTGGTTTCGCATCTAAGATGCCAAGCCTTTAAAATTGCTTTGCCTGAGAAGTTACAATCACAGACATAACCCAAAGACAACTTTACATTTAGTTTTCATTGCTCTTAATGGCCTTCTAGGAACTATGATTAGTAGGGGACAGAAGCACTGATCCAGGGTAGATATTTCTCCTGTATGTCTCATTTGTCCACATGGCAACAGAAAGACACAGGAGAGGGTTTTTATTGGCAGTCAGGCGTGCAGGACTTTTTTCTGTTGAGAACTGAGATCACAGGTGAAACGGAAAGAATCAGAGCTATTCAGAAGTGAACCACTACAGAAACTGCCTGAGAAGTTGGTAAATAACTCTTGTACTAACACCTTCTGCCTTCTCAACTGCTGTGAGGTCGAGGTCATAAACATCCAGCAAGCCTTTCATTGACACTCATTACTGGCTAGGGTTTCTCATGACCTCAACCGAAATTCAGCTCACGGAGGGAGAGTGGCCAGCCTTCAGCTCTGGCTTCAGTCTCTAATGAACCAACTCCTTTCGTTTCTGACTTCAAAAACAGTAAATTTTGATAATAGCAACCTGCTCTTAAACAAAAAGTTAGACAGGTTGCTCTTTCTTTTGTCCTGATCATTACAATTCTCTGATTCCTACTTTTCATCCTCATGTGTATTCATATGCACACACCCCTACACATGCACGTAGGCATGCACCCAACTCCACCAATGCTTGAAATTTGTTAGATTCTTTTCCCTTTATAGTTAGACATTAAAAATTGCATCCGGTGAACTTCTCACAGAAGATATTTAGCCTTCCAGAAGGCAGGACGATACATATATAAAATAGTTTAAAGCCCAACTTTTTTTAGCTGGTAGGTGTTTAAAGAGTAAAACTGTATATGTTGATTTCTGCTGCTTTTTCTGCTCCCTTTATTTTTATTCACTTTAAGTCATCAAAATTAAGTAAATTATTTTAACTCTCTATGGTCATTTTAACTGTGCTAATGGCAGCTCCATAATTCTTGGCTGGATGTATTGCAGGAAAGTGATTTTTCTTCATAGTCACATTATTTTGTGAGAATACATTTTGGTTTCTGTATCTAGATATATGTGTATACGTAAGATATATACACAATCACAAAATATATCTATGCATGTGTATGTGTATGTATATATAAACATGAAATTTAAACTGACATATATATGAATATGTGCATTTCTGTATGTGTATCTATGTTTTCATTTCTAAAATTTCAGTGTTGATACTGTTTTCAATTGGTAGTGTCCACTAGTCAAAGGAATGAGCTATTTTTCCAATGGATTAACAAGCTTAAAAGAGTCCTCTGGCTGTAAGTGGCAGATCCATTTCAAGCTTTAGAGTATTCACTGTGTCTATAACATGAGTAGTAGTGAGAGACAGACTGAGATGAGAAAGTGAGGTAATTCACGTGCCATTTTGCAACATCATACGGCATTTTCCTTTTTTGGCTTGTTTGTAAGGACAGGCAGGCATTCCCTGTCAATCTCATGCAAATAACTCCAATGCATACATACATGAGCAATAATCTTTCTATTTTTGTCAGTTGAGTAATGCCTTCGGTGTAACTGAGAACTGAAGTGAAGATGACACGTTGCTAGAAACAAATCCCTATAGCCAAGGGCACCAGGGGAAGTTCCGTGTCTGGTGTCCTCATTAGCAAAAATTTTAAACAACACCACTCATTTAACATGCAGTGTTAAATGGCTAAGAAAACACTCCCCATGCTAAAATCAGACAATCTATAGAGGAAATTAATAAACCATGGTGGAGCTGTAACAGTTTCCTGAAATAACGTTGGAAACATGTTTAGAAACTGCCATGCTGCATGCACATAAATCTTCCCTGTACATTTACCAGATTGAGATCTCTGCCCACAGACTCCAGACAAGAAAGGTTTTGTAAAGACTCTTTGCTCATTATTGCAAGCATTTGTAGGACTGCCATCACAAACATATCTAGCTCAAAGTACTGGTGCTGACCTTCCAACAGACAGCATTTCATGTACTATAGGGATTGACATAGACACAAACTTGGATTTCAAGTGCTTAAGGATTTTCAGGTAAGTACAAAAAGGCACTTAGTTGATCACTTAGGTGCCTGAGGTGCCAGCCAGGCCTGAATACAAGGAAATCTGGTGACAAAACCATTAACATACATGTTTGAGAGAGGACCCTTGAACATCAGTGGCAGGGTGGCCCAGGCAGAAGTGCTCCTAGAATATGGGGAGACTGGAAAGGAAGAAGGGAGGGACAGCAGCACCACAGAAAGGGTAGGGGGAATTTTTTCTTGCAAAGTAGCCCTGCAGCCTCTGCCCCCCTACAGAGCCTATCTGGAAATTCACAGCTTAACAGTATGAGAACCTTTCCCAGGCTGGGGCTGTAGCTCAGTCAGTACAGCAGGGCCAGATGGCAGAAGCCCTGAGCCTCTTTGGTGAACACCAGCTGCATTCTTGAGGAAGGATTGCAAGCACGTAGTTAAGTACTTTCTAGAAATTTGTGTATAATCAGATTTCACATATTGAATAATTTATTCCTCATCATTGCATGTAAACATTCTTAAAAATTTTTGATTATTTATTTGGGATATATTTAATAAATGGGACAGACTGACAAATTTGAAAGGTAACTGAAGAACAGATACATGCTCATCTTAAAGAAGTAAGCTGCTCTGGCTGTGGTTTCTCCAAGAAACAGTTTTCTGTTTTGGCCAACAAAGCAGAAGGAGTCTTGCTAGTCACTCAGGAAACTTAGACTTTGACCCAGTTCTTCTGTGATGCTGCAGTTCACTTTTCCAGACGCGTTTCATTGGACAAATGTGGGACAATTTCTTCCACTTGTGGGCAATTCTGTCCCTTATGGACTTTCAGCAGCTTCTGATGCCACAGAATATGAATGTCCTTCGCCTTCATGGGAGGGCGTAAAAAGAAAAACCTGTTTTCTTCTTCCACAAATTTATACTAGGTCATGGCTATCTTTTCTTTCGATGTGGCAAAATCCATGGTGACCACCTCTATATCTGCTAGGAGCTGCCTTGGCATATGTTCACTTGCTGTTGCCACTTCCCTCTCCAACACACCATCCATTTGGTTACCAGGTAACACGCATTGCTAGGCATTTGCATTAAGCATCGATGCTTGTCATGTTTTTTACACTGGGTTTTTAAAAATAACCAAGGTTAAAATAGGATTGTGTTATGGCTGGGAATCTTCAGATTCATTCTAGTGACTTGTCAGGATATCAGCAGTATAAAATCCATCTGTTGACAACGATATTATTGTTTAATAAGCACAGGGCCAAACCCCTGTGGATGCAACTGATTTTGGTGTTGATAGCCAGAAACAATTTGATATATTGCCATATGACAACATAAGGCATTATTCTCCTCTTCGGTTGAAAAGAATAATGGGCCAAATTCAAGTCTGGTTTCAGCAAGTGGAAACCTGAAGTTGTTGGAATGCATTTTTTATATTTTACAGATGCATTATATCCATTAGCAAAAAATATTATTTGCTTCCTACAGAGTAAATAGCACACATCAAATTCTTTAGCAAAATGTGATCCATGATGATGTGAATGCTGAATTCAACTGGAAGTTTTCATAGATGATTTTAGGGAAAATGGGATTTTTTTCTGAATTTCATTTTTCACACTTTTGCGTGGAAAATTATGACTTTCAGACAAAACCAGAAAATAAACAAAGCAATGAAAACCCATACTCATGAGATCTCATATGCCTGGTTTTTTGGCAAGGGGAGCAGCCCAGGCCCCATAATGCACAGTGAAAGCTAATTCGCTTGAGTAGTTCAGCTAGATGGAAGGTTGGAGACATTTTATAGGAAGTGGAATCCATCAAGACAGGCTTTTTTCTAGGACTGAAAGTATAGGTATGACTAGCATATTTGAACCAAAACTTCTGTATAGCTTTGTGTTAACATTTTCAAAATTAGGCATTTTGAGTCTGCATCAAATGAAATGAGGAAAAAAAACCAAAGAAACTTACCATGCCTTCTAATGTATATGTAATTTTTGGTACGAAAGTCCTGCTGACTTTAAATGAAAAACAACAAATGTGTTTTTTTGGCTGAGCTTTAGGAGGGCAACAGCTGAGCTGTTTCCCAGTAATGCCCAAGGATGTTGCTAAAGTCTGCTCACTAATGAAGAGACTGGGAAATAATATTTTCATATGAATTATCAGTCAGCCAATGCAGAATCACACTTCCTAAAACACCTAGTGTTTTAGCCTGAAGTTTTGAGATTTGGCATTAAAGAAAACACACTCAGAAAGCATAATGCTTCATAAAACACTTCTGCATCTTGCATATGTGTCATAGTTTATCTTCAGTTTGCCATTCAAATATGTTAGTTCTCAGTCTCTTTTCATTTTTTCCTGGGATTTTATTGTATATCATAAAGAATCAGACATCTTCCAGATATGTTAATCACTAGCACTTCTGTCATTTCTTCTTCCAGTGCCAATTGGAGCCATTTTATATAACTAATATATAATTTTTCCTTCCAAAAGTAATATTTGCATCTCCCAGACGCTATTTTGGAGTGTCAATTTACTCACTCAGTGTTAATGGATATATTTGCAGTGACTATACCACAAACCAGATAAAGTCCAGAAAAATATGAGCTGCAAAGTGTGGTCAATGATGTTTTTCTACTGCCATGGCATCTCATGGTGATGAAATTACTTGGGTGGAAGCTCATTTTCATACTTGGTCTTCAAAGTGCTTCAGTACATTAAAGCATGTGTGTGTTAAAATAAGAAAACTATTTGTGGAAGTGACAATCATGAAAAGAAGAAGCAGGTGTAAATAAATTATTCTTTAAACTCATGGCTTGCTTGAGCAACAATTAGAATGGAGCTATTTGTTGCTAACCTCAGTGTGTGTGTGTGTGTGTGTGTGTGTGGATGTGGAGAGGACATGGGGGGACACTAAAGAAAATAGTTAAAATGAGGACAGGGATAAACTCAAAATGAATTCCTCCAAAGCTGGGAATGCACTTCCATGGCCTGTATGTAACCTGCAGGGTCCAGTACTGGTCAATGATTCTGGATGGGCAGTGTGATGACATTTCCATTCCATTGTTTCATTGATGACATCTCTTCAGCTGCACGTGGAAAACCGAGTGGTTATTCCAGTTCACAAGCCACTCAAGGGAACATCAGGACTTGCTGGGTGTTGCTGTGGTGCTTCCCTACAGATTGCTTTTGTTATTGGTTCATTTAGGTTGCAGTATCTCGCATGGCACTTCTTGTACTTTGCTATTACCAAGCACCAGAGATGATGTGTCAAAGACAGGTGCTAGGAAACACTGTTTGTATCCACACAAATTTCTCTGCAAACATTTGCATTTTCGGTTTGCAAGAGGAAATCAAGTCTTTTGAAGACCTCCAAGATCTTCCTCGGCAAACTGCTCTTCAGATGATGTTAATAAATAGCAGTATTTATTCTTAGTGAGTTATTCAAATGAGATAAAGAGTGCCAAGACTGGAAACATAAATATGACTTTACTTGATGCGAAGTATTCCTAGAAATTAAAGGCATTCTCAAAGTGCTACTTATGATACTATCAGACAAGCCTGGTGCTCAGCACTTCCATGAATGTATAAGAGACAGTTCAATTTTCTAAACAGTTTCAGATACATATCTAAACCATAGTATTCTAAAGTATGCAGCTTATTTCTCCCAAGAAATCTAATCCTTATTTTCTCTATCACATATTTCAATGAATGGAAAATTTGGACTGTCCATGAAGTGTTTGCATGAAAAAATAAAACTTCCTACTTACAACAACTTTAAATTCAATAACTGTAGGGGGGTAATATATTGTCTTTCTTGCACAAAGAAGACATTATTTCCTTCCCTTTGTAATAGGTTTTTCCCCCAAAGGATTATAAATTCTCTAAAGATGCAGAGTATTTAATGGTAGTACTATTCCCCAAGGGAAGTAAATTGCTTCTGGGGGCTACAAGGAAGGCCTCAAAATAGTATTAGTTTATACCCAACTAGCAAAACCAGGAATATAAAACACATTGTGGCTAAATCTGGTATTACCATCTGACAATTCTACTCTCTCTGCTTTCACACAGAAGTATGTATTAGAAACACACTAGACAAAAGAAGGGTCAAATATGATTACCACAGGACTCATGGCAAAATTACATTTATTCCATTTATAAGTAAAACATTGAGGTGGGGAGAA
This sequence comes from Rhipidura dahli, assembly GCA_013399225.1. NCBI lineage: Eukaryota > Metazoa > Chordata > Aves > Passeriformes > Rhipiduridae > Rhipidura > Rhipidura dahli. Next base: position 562,597 of record VXAC01004705.1, on the reverse strand, counting down.
ATCCCTTCTGTCTGGTTTAGAAGATGGAGAGAACATTGAGAGAGGTATGTTATGGATGGGGTCTCTGCTGCGAGTTGCCAGCTTGCCAAAACACTCCCAAGACATAAGTGCAGCCTGTAGATGGATGGTGATGGCCAGATGGGGACAAAGGCAGGGTGTCTATGCAAGGTCCTCAAATCCCAGCCCATATTCAAATCTGGCTTTTCTTGACAAGAAAAAACTACAAAGGAGGAAAGGTGGTGATAGTACAACCCATCAGAACTCTGATAAATACCTCAAGGGGTGAAACAAGGCATTTGGCACTTTGGTGGCATCCACATGAAAGGAATTGGACTTGGATTTTTGGCTTTTTATTGATCCTGTCATGAATACTTACTATAAGAAGAAATTTTCTATAAAGGATAATTCACATAAGGCTTTCAAGATGAAGGTCATGATCATTATGTGAGTTTGAGTGTATTTTTATAAGCGTAGGTTCAGAAAAACTCTTGCCATTTGAGAAGCAATGAATAGTAATGCATTTATTTGCTCTTCTTGATACATTTAATTGATAAAACACTCTGATGGCTCTCACATATTGAGACATCCGTGGTTAGGTTAATGCAAAGCTTGGAAAAATGTAAAAGAGCTTACAGAACAGAATTTCTCTGGATATTTTAAAGCAAACATTTATTCAATTTCAAATCTGGTGTACTTTCTTCAGTAAAAAAGTGGACATGGATCACCAAGAAAATTGTCTTTTTGCTTCTGTGTCTTCCCAGAAGGCTTTGATCACTGCATGATATCATGAACCATTAATGTCACTGTGGCATGAGTTAAGGACAATGTTTACCTTGAGCTCAGTTGCTATTACCAGCAAGTTTTACAATTTCAACAGTGATCCCCAGTACAGTGTCACAAGGGTGTATTTGATGTCTTGACTTAATGGGTAGCTTCAATCGATGTTGTGCCATGTTTCACTAAACAACAAGTCATTCACTTGATGTACTGAATTTTATTACAGGGATAACAGTCCAATAACTTCTTACAATCTGAAAACACAGCTTCTCCAGGCATCACCCCGTTCCTTTGGAAAGGAGAAAATATTCAGAACAGCTTATAACCTATGAAGTATTTGAAGCTTATCTTGGTTTCAATTGAAAAAGGGAAAATGCCCATATCTATTTTTTGTAACCGTATTCCTAGGAATTACACAAAATACCATGCTGTAGTTCTGGTGATGGTGTTGGGGTTTTTTCCTGGATTTTTTGGTTTTTTGGTTCGTTGGTTTTTGTTTGGTTTGGCTGGTTTTTGGGTTTTTTTGTTGTTGTTTTTGGCTTTTTGATCCACAGAAGCTGATACGGAGGCATGCACCAGTAATTCCAACCAATTCATGATGTGACAAGAGTAACACAATAAGCACATTTGCATTTTGATCTGCTTTTGTCTTAGTTTGAGACAGAATTGTGAATCCCATAAAGTGAACCCAAAGGGACTTTCTCCCACAATTAAGAGAAAATGAGCCATGAGCATAGATGAACACCACACCAGCCTCTGTAAATTCATCTGATTGCTTTCAGTCTGATTTCAGGACTTCAAAATGAGAGAGAGAAAAAACATGTGTAACAGTTCCCATGAAACTGCCATAAAATGGTTAACCCCTCAAAGTTCAGTCTAAGCTTTTGGAGTGCAGCAATGCCCAAGGCATTAAGACAAAAGATTAATGTAACAAGAACACCACCAAGAAGGACACATGTGCAGCAGGTTCTGCATTAGGTAAAGCAGCAATGAATTCTCCCGTGCCAGATCAAGCAAAAAATCTTGGTGCTTGATGCTCCCCATCAATACATTAATGTCTGATTCCTGACATTATATGACAATATATGTAAATGGGAGGAGAAGATGCTTCTTACTGAGAATCAGTGGGAAAAATTTGAATTTTGGTGATTTTGGAGGATTATTTTTGTGAAGTCTTTTTTTTTGTTTCAAAGAGAGGCTAATTTCCTCGTAATTTTCAAGTGGATATGAAGGATGATGGTGGGAATGATTCATTACCAACCTTGAACTCTCAGATTGTTTGACTTATGAAATTGACATCTTTATCAGTACTTACCATTTCACAGAATGCACCTATATTTGCATGTAAATTGTATATGTAAGTGCACAGTATTAATAGTGGAATTAATCAAATTATTCTGCTTTCAGACCACAAAGATTCCTTCTGCGAATTAAACTCTCTGTAACTGAGCCTTTTTTTCCAATACTGTCTGTCTTTTCTTCAGCTAAATGAATTCAATAGTAGGGACCAAGATGTAGGTCTTAAGTCCCAATGCCCTAAGTGGTGCTAAGATATCTCTTTCCTGAACACAAAAGGAATTTCAAAGTATCTATAGAAGTTTAGGGGACAATTACACTTTGAAGAATCAGAGGTCTTATTCAGTTCCTTCCTGTGTTACCCAAATATTTTAGGTGTTGTAAACCATATAGCGTCATAAATTTATACTGATATATCTCAACTGCTTCATATATCATAAAAATTCCAGAACATGTGTTTCAAGTGGGCAGTTTCTCTATCCTGATATTGAAAAAAGTTTAATGTTAGTGTGTGTAGATGCCAGTGAAATGTATTGAGCTCATTTCCTGGTTATGCTCAAGAGCAAGGCACTGCCCAGCTCTAGTAAAACCTTGTGTGAGCCTGCCAGTGTGAATTTTTGGAGCTGAAACTTCCATGCTTCCAGATTGTACTAAGTTAGAGTTGCTAAGGCATAGGAACATTTATGTGTCTTATCAAAAGCTTCCAGACAGCTGTGACTCATCATGGGACACACATGTTCTGTACCCTTCAGTGGTGTGTCTAATGCATGTCACAATGCCCTGAGAGCCAGCAGGACAGCCTTCTCTCCCTGGAAGCTGCCCACAGATGGTAGCACAGCATGATGAAACTCAGACAGAGCACAGACAATGGCTCAGGCCCCAGCTAACAAATTTTTGCACTGATTCAATGTCACATTAAACCAATGTACTGGTACAGTTAATTAGACTGATAATGTAATAAGGAAGCTCAAAAAAGTCATAATACATGCAATCTAGGAGCAATCTGCAATCTGTAATCTGCAGTTTGTGCAGAATTGCTTATCTAATTATAGAAAAGTGTAACACTTTTCTGTAGGCTGAAGCCCAGTAATAAGTCTAGGCCAACTCAAGAAGCCTAAAAAATTGAGCACACTAAACCAATATTTACTACTGCAGTATAAGGACCCTTTTTTTCTGTAGGGAGAGAGATGTATATGTGCAACCATTAATCTTTAAAGATCTTGAGAAAATATATACGTCCTTAATAATTGGATGCTTCTAATGAACATCTGCCAATATAGCATATTCAAAAAATCTTCTTGATTTAAGACATCATTAATTTGGGCACTCACAAAAGTTTAGAGAAACATCAATCATGATGATGAACTTTAGGTCCATTTAATAAGATATTTATTCTTTTCCCATTTATATGCTTTGTTCTGCTCATACAGTTCTCACTTATAGGCACCTTTCTTTCTAAAACCAAAACAGTTTAGCCAAGAAACATTTATGAAAATGACATGTTTTAAAAATTTAATTAACAAAACTTGTTTTTAAAAGGAAGGAAGGGAAAAATGTTTCTTATTTAGTAGTTCAGTCAAGGTGTGATGAATGGTTTGATAACTCCAGTCTGACCAGCACTGGTAGCAACCTCAGTTACAGTAGCCATGGTGCATAAGCAGCAGCATTACACTGAGGACATTCGTGCTCACTGAAAATCAATTTAAATACCATCACTTAAGCTATGATTTGGCAAGATTTTGCCTTTGAGTCTCATCCTGAAATAGTGACACAGTATGTCAAATTATAGATTTAAGCAGCGTGGTGCATAGGATACCAGTGCTGAAAGCTGTCCAGCTGTGCTAATGCACCTCAGCACTGTGGCTCCAGTGATCCCAGGGCTTTCTCTGCCCTGTGTAGATATACTTCTGTTGGAAAAGGGATGGTCTGTGCAGTAAGAAAACCAGTGCAGCCCCATCTCAGGTGAATGCAGGTGCTGTGAAGGTTAGAGGAATGTGAAAGTTTCATTATGTTGGACGCTGTCATTGCAACAGCCAAGTCCCAAATGTCTTGTAGCTCTCCATGCCAAATCCCTACACATCAGACAAACTGGATATGTAACTGCTCTACTAGAGACAACTGGAGGCATTTCTGAAAGAAAAGCATGAATGGCATTTTTTCCTCAGAGCTAACATAGAAAACAGCAATTCTTTGAACCAGTGAACCAGTGAAGCCTAATTTCCTAAAGATCTGTATCTGAGTCTTAGTATGAAAACCAAATTTTAATGTTCATGAGAAGTCTTTTCTGGATATTTATAAGGGCTTCTCTAGGGAGAATTCTAACAGCTCACACTACAGCTTTTTCCATAGTTACAGATAGTTTTTCCACTACCTGATGAAAACCACAAGATTTTCTTTTAAAATTTGAACCAGCTCCTGCCTTAGGGCCTTTCACTCACTAAAGGATCATTCTGCTAAAAGGAGCTAAATAGAATAATGCAGACCTGCAGTACTCAGAGTGAACCTGCTTAAAATATTCAGGTGGTGAAAACCATTAGACATTTTCAATAGTAATAACTGAAAAAGATAAAGTAATTTCTGGGAAGCATTCCCCTTATTAAGAGGTTCAAATGCTGCTCCTAGTCATATTAAATAAACAGGAAATTAGAGGAGAAGAGGATTGTGTCCTTATTGAGGCATACTACCAGAAGTCCAGTATTGTAGATTTTGACTTTTTAAAATCCATTTATTTTCAACAAGTGTGTACTTCTTCTTGGCTTAAAGAATTAGAAACTTACTGCTCTTCTTGTCAGCCTGCTTGAGCATATTCTTTGTTTCACAGAAAGTCAGTCTTTCACATGAGAGAAGAAAGACATGAAAGTACTCTCCTATATCAGAACTGTCAAAAATAATTCAGTTCATCTTCAGTTTATAGAATGGATGGTTATGTCTTAAATGATGGCAGTTTGTACAGTGATCCAATTCTCTAAATAAGAGCTTCATCAAGTGATAGAAATGTCTCTTTTAAAATTTACACCGGGGCTTGCTCTGAACACCTTAAGTTAATTGCACAAGCTCCCGACCTAACAGTTTCTTGCTTGGAGGTTCACAGGCATCCATCAGGCTGAAGATCGTGTATATCTGGTTGGCAGTACACATAGAAAGCCCCATTTATTGTAAGAATCTCATGCTTGCCCACAAAACTAAAGATACAAGTCCAAGAGTTTGTTCTAATAGATTAGCCATGCTTTAGGTAACACAGTTGATGTTAACGTCTGACTTTTAGAATAAAAGAGAGAGCTGCAACAGCCAGGAAAGAAAGATGTTGGGAAAGCAGAGAAAAAGAGCTATATCCTCCACATGTCTTGTTTCTGTCCCTCTACATCCCATTCTCTGGGTGGATAAAGCCATCCTCCTTCTCCACAGCTGTGGTCAGCTTTTGCCTCAAATGGACACACACAGGAATTAAGCATTTGCTGTTCTGAAGGACTGAATTAATAGCATAATTTTCTTTTTCAGGTCTTCAGTCCAGACCAAATGCAGATACACAATTAACTTTATCACCGTGTTTCTCTGCCTCATAATAGGCTTTGGCAGCAATAGTGTGGCATGTTTGGTACTCTGATGAACCTGACCCTCACTCTTACAACCAGTGCACACAACAGCAGAGAAGGTGTTATGGCACAGGGGTTGCCATCCTGAGTCTCTGATGGGTTTGAGAATGACCTAGTGAGGGAGTGAAATTATATCATGAGACCCACAATGCCTTGCCATGATTCCAGAACACTATGCAAATAGCATATATGAATAATGAACATTTAAAGCAAGAGCTATGCACCAGGCAAACAATTCATAAACCAGGATATTTGTCTGTGTCATTTGCAAGTAAAGTCATTTAATAAGCAAATTAATAACACAGGTTTATGCATAAGCAAATCTTGGGGCACAATTTCCTGTTACTTGCATCTTCAGCAGTCATCTCCATCCATGCAAAATGAATGTAATGTTTTTCTAATCAGATTTAGTAGGATTTCTGACCTGCTTCAAAGTCACTGTAGTGATACAACCAAGTATTCAGATACACTGCGAAAGAGGGTCCAGTGAATACTTCTGCCTGCTCAGCTTGGCATATGACAGCTTAGTCTGGCTTCCTGGGGAAAAAAATCTATTGTCTTTGTCTTTCAGTTCCATTTTTTTCCACAATCTCTTTCCCATCACTTCTACATCCATTAGCCCCTTTCAAAACATCTTATCAACTTTCATGAAAAATAGGGACAGGAGAGGAAAGGAACCCACATCAGTCTCTGCTGAGGCTGCAATACACCTTTTCTGTATTTTGGTTAATTTGGTAGAAACACTGAACTTATATAAGTGTATAGAATTCAGAATCACCCACAGCATATGTCACTAGAAGCTAGGGAATAGAACACAATGGATGGAAGACACTGAGTGTGCCTGTGCAAGATAAGGAGTATTTCAGGAGTGTGAAATAATGGAGCTGGTGGACATAAGTTTCCATAAGCACCATTGAAAGTAGTCAGAAATTAAGGTCACTAAAACATTAAAACAAGAGCCACTTCAAAACCAATCTGTTTAATCAACAGTAAGAATATGAAGTTTCATGATTCTGCTTCCAGTCCTAATCAACTTCCACATTTGAATAACCATGTTAGTTCATATTCCTCAAAACCAGTGTGTTTCATTTTTGTATCTATGCAGAATTTTTTGCATTCTTCCATTGATTTTCAAAGGAAGTAATATGCAAACTAAGAATAAGATTTTTAGATTTT
>VXAC01004705.1:516370-547792 GCA_013399225.1 Rhipidura dahli | reverse complement strand
AGGGCATCCCTCTTCCGCCGAGGGCTGCCTTTTGCTTTTATTTGTGTTTATTTGAGAGCCCAAGTCATCCCCAGCTCCCGCCCTGATGGGACTGTCAAGGGAGGCGAGAACTGTCTGCTGGCCGCGGAGCGCCCGGGCCGGCCGGGAGCGCGGAGCTCCCGCGGGGAGCCCCGGGGTGCCCCGGGCGCTGCGCAGCGGCGGCCCCGGCGCGGGGAGCACCCCTGGAGAGGGGGCATGATCGGCGGGGCGGAACGAACACGGGGTGTGCTCCCCGGCTGCTTCGATCGGTGTGAGGGACGATAATACAAACCTCACCCTGGAGCGCTTTGGAAACCGCGGCTTGTATTTTCGTTCCTTCAGAGCTGCTAAAGGGAGGGAGGGAATGACATTTCGTAGTATTCTACCTCCTGCCGTGGGTGAGCTCTACCGATAAAGGCTCGTCATTTGTTTCCGATGCTCTAATAGCGCTTGTGGAAACCTGATGATACAAAACCTCAGCCTTCTCGGTAGCTGTCTTTGGAATTACCCCATCTACCCGGGGACTGAAAAATCCCCTCTACAGAAGAAAATACATGTAGCATCCCCTCTACAGAAGAAAATACATGTAGCATTGTGGTAGTCTAAAATATACTGTCATATATGCTTTCTGTAGGTAGGTAGCAGGGTTTAAAAGCCTAAATGTCTTTATGAATAGGCATGTTCATTGGCTACATGGTTTCTACAAACCATTCAGTGTGTTTCTTCTATCAGAATTTCACTGCCTGGGTGAAGGTAGATCTTTGTTTATACCCTGTGTATGTACTGTCCATATTTATAGTAGGGTTTGGACTTCATTCAATTCAAGTTACGTAATGATTAAGATACAATAGACAGTATATCTATACAGCTTCTTTGACATTTTAATTCATTGCATGTAAGACAGACTCTAGCAACACTGCCAAAATTGTCACTTTTTCAATGTTTGTGTAAGAAAGGAAGTGTCCATAGCATCAGGTGGAGGCAACGTTCCTTAGCAAATACATAGTCATCCAGACCTTGCTATTAAAAGGACACCTAAGCAAAGGATTTCAGTGACCCCATCCTGTAGCTCTGAGAAGGTGCCAGGATTGGTTTAGAAGAGGAAGAATAGCAGTGAGACTGGACAGGCTGGGGAGGGGGAAAAGGCTGTCTGGTGATGTTTTGCATTAAAAACACCGAGAGTTCAAGTTCACTCAGCTGGTGAGTCTGTCCAAGTTTGAGCAGAGCTAGCACCAAGCCTGAGAGGCTGGGCAGGGTCTGCAAAACTGAACATCCCACCAAGCCTGGAATGTGAGCTTCCAAGGAGTTTTAGTAGAAACTTTCAGGGGAGCAGGGTCAGTGAGTACATGCCACTTGTGAGATTTGTTTGTTCTCTGATCACTGACATGTGCTAGCAAAACTCTGGAAGTCTTTTCCAGGGAGATGAGGTGCAGTACAGAAAACATAGTTTGTTTCTGGTTCTTAAAACCTCTGTGTATTCTGTTCAAACAACTGATAAATCTGATACGACTGATAAACTCTCTTCGTTCAGGCTTAGTGGAACTTGCAGCTGGCTTGTTATAATTTTTTTTTCCCTAAAGAATGCTTCTGCAGGCTGCTCTCACCACAGCATCTGAATTGCTCTTTCCTCCTTTCTCAGCTGGACGCTGTCGCTGGAGCTCAGCAGGTTGCCCTCACTCAGACATATGCAGACAGTAAAACATCTTCAGCTCGAGATGAGGGAGAGGTGCTGTTTGGAGCAGCATGCTTCAGCCTGAACATTTCCGTTTGCTTCAGCATTTTGAGATGTCCCATTGCCTTAAAGATGCCATATCACATATATGCCTTTTTTCTTTCTAAGTGAAAGTTAATTGGCAAATTCTGGCTTGCCATTCAAAGCAAGGCGAGAGGTCAAGATGTGCAATAGCTTTCTTGCCAACATTTGGGATTTTGCCAGATGGTTTGCTACTGTCACTTTTAGAAAAGAATCTCTAGCTTATGTGATTTCCTTGAGCTCCATGTAACTGCAGGTAAAATATATTCCATGATGCTACTGTATTTAAAGCTACCTGCTGAAGGATATTTCAGTCAGTGTTTTACTCCGTCTGTCGTTCTTATATAAACAGCACACTGGGGAGGGTCTGTCTGGTCTCAGCTCAGAGGAGGAACGCAAGCTGAGACATCTGGTGAAGGGGGCAGTGACTGGAAGTATGTCAGTGCAGTGGGATTCCCCTGCAGACCCCCCTGAAGATGTCTGCTCTACCCAAGTACAGACCTGCTGCTCCCCACAGGCAGAGCTGGGAGCCAGAATGGGAAGCACTTAAAGTTGTTAGCCCCTTCAGCTTCATCAGAGTAGACATACACGCAGTCTAAAAATGAATTTTTGGATGTTTTCAGGGGTCACTTCTATTAATTCATCATATTATTGCATAATGTCTTCTGACCCAGCAATGCTCAAAGCTCTTGGAATTAAGCAATGATTGCCTCTGAAAGGACTTTACATGTTTGTCTAGTATTGCTATAGTAAGTTTTATCATTTTTAGGAATAGGGTTTTTTTACCTAATAGGTGTCTGAATATGATAAACATGGATGCTTGACAAGAAACAGGCTGTAGATTACTTTGTTGACTTTTGCTGTTTCTAGTCTTATCGGGATATGAGCACCCTAAGAGAAAATATTTTTGATTTCCCATCTGTAGTGGGCATCTTTTTCTTGTGGTTATTGCAGGAGTAGTAGCACTGGGTATTTGATTTCTTGGATTTTATAATAAATCTTTGGAACAAGTTGTTTTAACTCACATTTAAGTAGGGAGAAATGTGTGTTTGCTTTGTAACAAGAATACTAACTTCAAACCAAAATAAACTTTCCAATATTAAATTGTGGAGATTTTTTTAAGATGTGCAACAGTGTTCTGCAGGATAATGTGAAAATAAATTGCTTAGGCATTACAGAGTGATTTAATCCTGTTGTAAATGTAGATTTTTGTGCAATCCTATAGCTTCCTATGTTTTTTAATCTGTAATTCTCTGACTGTATGGAAAAGATATGGAAAGAATGTCATTATTTTGAATTTTATCTTCACTATTATGCAATTAGAGGTATCATATTGCATGCTCTAATAGATACATTGCTCAGTCATGCTCAAATTAAATCTAAGTAAAATGCATATATATGACTAAAGAAAAAAATTGAACAGAGAAGCTCAACAACTCAAGTGTTTATTGAACAGGACTTGGAGGTTTCTTATCTTGGTTACTGTGTGATGTCAGTCCCAGTATAGCTTCCCACACCACTAAATACCATAAAAGCCCTAGAGAGAGTATGCATCAGTCAAGATATTAAAAAAAAATTAAGCTTAAACATGCCTGTATTCTTCATAAATCCTGGAAGGACAGCAGTGGGTACTTTGCTTTTGGTCCGCCCCAGTGCTTGCTACAGCACATGCAGAAATTTCAGCGCAAGTCGCCCATTGGCATCTTCCTGAGTTTTCATTTGTTTGCTGTGCAATACATTCCTTCTTCCAAGTCTGGAGGGCTGGAGTTTCTTAAAGGATGAGTTTCTTAAAGGATGTGTTTCTTAAACTATTTTTGTTCACCAGCATGAAAACGTGATGATGTTAACTGCATAATCACAAAACAAAGGATATTATTTTGAACGCGCTTCTTCATGGATTATGGTATGAACAATAGGGAAACAATAAAAGTCTCAGGCCACTAAAATCAGTGGGTTTTTTAATTTATTTGTTTCTAATGCAGGAAATCTATATTTAGCCATAATGATAGATCAGCTGTGACTTAGGTGTCTGGCTTCTATACGTCCCTATTCCTCCTCTGGATAACTATAAAGAGTAGTCAGTAGCATCACTGCTGGCACCAGCAAGAAAGTCAGAACAACAATCTATTAGCTAATAAATAATATATGTAATGCTGGCATAATGCAGGTCTGAGCATTTAGGAGTAGGCTGTGATAAACAGCACTTGAACTCTTTACAAGGAACAATGGCAATTGACCAATTTACCTCTCCTAGCACTGTGCCAGGGGAGCACAGGACACTGCAAAATTTTGTGTGAGGGCATTTACAGTCTTAGCCAAGGCAGAGGGGCTGAACAGCTCTCTTACCACAGCACCAGCAGGTGATGCAGAAGCTCCTAGGTTTCTCAGTGCTTCTCCCTAGGAAATCAGACTTGCTGTTGCAGGGTGATCTTCATGCTGCCATCATATTCAGGTACTAGCTTGTTAGGAAATAAGTGTCAGCCCTTCAGGTAAAACCACGTTGCGAGGAAATGAATGCAAAGCTGTGCTGGTAATTAACTGAACAAAGCTCTTAAATGTAATCTTCTTTGATGACACTGGAGATGAGCTTCTCCCCCTGATTGCCTAACAAGTTAAGAAATAGAAATCAGTTATGGCAGTACAGTCCAAATGCAGAATAAATTTGCCTCAGAGCAGAAGGAAGTTCATAAAATAATATTTCAGAGTAGTAACCAATAGTTAACCTTAAGAAAATTAGCTGTATTTTCAATATATATAGAGATTAAAAATACAATCAAATGCAAGAACTCAAAATGAAGCCATAATGCTTCTTTTTACAGAATTTTCAGTTGTGTCATTTGCCTTATTAAGGTATGAGGATTTGGTTTACCTGCAAGGTTGTTGACCTCATCTCAGATGGATGTACTCTCAGATGACAGAGTAATCCTGCTATAATTTATAGCTATATGTTCAGTGTAAATTTGCATATACCAGAGACATTCTGAGACAGTCTGAGCAGAAAAGTGCTGGCAAGCTGCAAAAGCTAGAAGAATCCCACTAATGTATTTAAGCAGACTCAAAACAGTGAATAGGCTTAATTAGCCTAGAAATCACACAACTATGAATGACAGCATTGTACGTGCCTTTCCAGTGGCTGGTGAGATTAATAGCACACAGAGTCTCTCTACCTTGACAGGAGTGCCATCTAGAAGGTCTTACTTGGTGGAATATTTCCATCTCATGCTTTCTTCATTCTTGTTATTGTCGATATCAAGCAAACCTCTTAACTGGGTAAGCTTTATACTTGAATTTATTCTCAGGACTAGCCTGGCTACTGATTGTCACTTTAGTCCCTATTTATGCTTGTCACTAAAGTAGCATTAGCAGTGCTGTGTATCTTCTGCTGCTTCTGAACTAAAGAAGGGATGAGAATGTTTAGCTGCTTCAACAGGTTCATACATAACCTAGGTAGAAGCAAAAGTATCTTGCTTTTGCTCAGTAACCTTGTGGTTAGGGTACTGGTGGAGAAAAACTGAGCTTCTAGGCGTTTCATAGATTAACATGATGCAAATAAATATTTCACTTCTTGTAATCCAAGATTACCACCCACCAAAGGACTGGTCACACCCCTTAGTTACAGACTCATTTGTGTCTGTTGCCTTTCAAGCACAGGCTGCCTCACTCTTGCTCAGTAGGAATGGGTATGGTCTCCATCTCTGCAGCCATCCTGGGGATTACTGATTACAGCAGGAGCCTGGAAGATATAAACCACAGGTTTGAATCACCAGTGATGAACGTGATCCTTCAGTGAATGTTTAATGAAGCAATGACATCAAAGTGGAACCAAGGCCACCACCTCAAGGTGTATTTGAAAACAGTAGACTTTGTTCAGGTTTTTTGAAGGGCTGTTTTATGTACCTCTTGTAAGAGGAGGTTTCCAGGCTTAGAATATCGTGTGGGTGGGTTGTGTCCCTTTTGATCCTGCTTACGCACTGGGCCTGGATGGGAGTTAAGAGCATCTTCTTCCTGACTGTGAAGTATCGTGTTGATCCTGCCTTAGAGGTTCCCACACCCTTCTTTGAACTTGGGACTTGTGTGTTTAATATTAGAAACCCTGAACTAATGGCTCTGATGAAGCACATTTTTTAAGAGGATGCTGTGGCTTTTAAAAATACATTTTGGCTTGATAGAAGTAAATAAATTAATTTATAGTGGCAGTTTTATAAAGGTGTTCCTTTTAGCCTGTCTTGATTTCAGAATTATAGTAACAGTAGCATAGGGTTGTGCATGATAGTGAGTCCTCACTTTTTTCTATTGTCAGGTCAATTTGAGGGTCAAAAAATATCAATACTCCTGGTATCAGGTAGGACTAAAAGGCAGTGTAGCTTCTTTTCTACAGTGTTAAACTGGAGTTCCTACGAACAGCTTTCCTTTACTGACCACCCAGACCAACAGTATCTTTGTGCAGTATGTGGAACCAAAACAGATAAGGTCTTAGACAAGGTCAGGAAGCAAATTTTCGGTTTTCTGGGTGACCTCTTTTCTCAGATAGGCAAAATAAGATGTTGGATTGTCCTAGGCCCTGCACAGCAGTTTGTAGTGGTCGTTTGGGATGTTTTTTGAAGGCATTCTATAGTTGAAGATGTCAAAATGTTGAAGGATTAGATTCTTCAGAATCAAGATTAGACAGAAATTTGTCTTAATTTTTAATGATAAAAGCTGTTTTTGTAAAGACTTTGCTGATGCTGTGACCTCAGGGACATTTCCAGCTGTGTAAAAAGGCACTTGCCAAAAATTGAGTCACCTGAAAACCAAGGCCTCGATTCATTCCTTCGTTCTGCCTTTGGGGCTTCTGTAAAGCAACAGCAGCAATAGGAATCTGAGCTAGGCTCCTAATGGACTGAGACAAACATCTCTTGAGTAAATCTGCCCCCTTCAAACTGTGCTCTTTGGCCACGTCTCTTCCTGTCTGTTGTCCAGGTAAGTCTAGGCCTACCATTTACCTTGGTTGGAACAGTCCAATTACGGTTGAAAATGAAATTTTTCAGAGAAGCAGCAACTGAACAGAAATGTTTTCATTTCCAAAGAAGTCACTTAAGAATACAACTGTGTTTTCCTTAATTGTAGATTTGGGATGGTGGCACTGCATGTTTTTCTTTATTAGAAAACTCAACCTTATACCAGGATTCTGGCCAAAATACAACATCAAAATTTTGGGTGCAGTTTCTTTTAAAGAGGGATAAAATCTGACTCTTTTGTAAGATGTACCTCATTGCTTCAGACATCATCTCTACATATATAGGGTAATATTATATGTTGAGTAATATTTCCCTGCCTAGAAACCTAGAATCATCATTCAGTACTACACTGTGCGAGCTTTTCTTCAGGAGAACAAAAAGACATCTGTGAAGTTCTTCACTGCTTTCAGCTACTTGGCAGCACTGTCACTGGCAGGGATCAGTGGAAGACTGAAGGGTTAGAGAAGCTAATGTATTTAGAATAACCCTAAAACTAATTGCTTTAGAACAACTGGTTACACTGATGCCTCCTCGTAGAAAAAATGATGTGCTGAAAATCTCCTCCATCATCTTAATGCACTGCAATGCAATTAGAAGAGACTATCAAGTAGTGGACAAATAAATTGCAGTTCAAAGCTCTAATTTATTAATATTAATGTATTTACTATTATTAGTATATGTAGATGTAACATCTGTAGACTCTCAAAGAATTCTATGGAAGTACCAATCAAACTTAGGGATCCAGAGTGCTAGCTGGGATATAAATATGTAGTCTGATTTAGACTTGACATGAGGACCTTGCATAATCACATTTCTGTAATATCTCGTTGTTTGACATTAAAGAAAATGATCTGCAGTTTGGCCTTGTACTTCCCTATGACAGCTCATCTCCTCAGAAGTTTTCAGGGGAGGCTAAATAAGCAGTGACAGACAGTGTCTTTGGCAAAAGCAGTAACAGCCCTTAGCAACCAATTGTAAACATGAACAGCAAAGTGCAGATATGACCAACAATTGCGTCCTAAACAAGAGCTGTTTCAACCTGCAATGGAAATGGAAAGGCTTTTCTAAACTGAGCAGGAATGCATCAGGATGTTTTTAAGGATCATATAGCACTTGTCACAAGCACCAACAGCAGAGCTGCTAGTAAGGAAAGACAGAGAACTGGAGCTGAGCTGGAATAAAGTTTGGTGGGGGATCTTGGTTCAGCACTGGATGGGCTACAAAGCTCTGTTCAGTGCTCTCCTGAGTCCTCAGTGCAGGCTGAGGGAGTGCTACAATCCCAGTGCTCAGATCCAGACTTGTGAAGAGGTACTACAGAAAAAGACCACTTGAATCCTAAATTCCACGAGTCTTGACGCAAAATTACTCTGAACGCTCTCAAGAGCATTCAGCTTTCAGTAAAGCAGTCTGCGTCACCTGTAGTGTGTCTAGAGCCCACCCACACGGCTTTACCTTGCGTAGGAGCTTCAGTAAGTGATTACAAGTGCTATTGGGGTAGTTAGAAAACTCAGATAAGCCGAAACTGCCAAGCTTGTGTGACTGCAAGACTTTAAAAACGTTTTATCAGTTATACTTTCCCTCTTTTTCAGTCTTCTGTCACCTTACCTATTTCTGTCTGGGTTTTCTTATCCAAGGCTCTTAGGGAATATATAGAGTCTCAGAGTCTGCTGCTCCTTGGTGAAGTTCAGCTCATCCATCTAAAAGACACTTCTGTGCTCAAGATGGTGAGAACAGCGAGTTAGCAGGCAGACTGATTTAGTTGATCTGAAAAGTTCGTCTATAAAAGGCCTCATCTTTTTTGAGTGTTTCCTGCAGACCCACAAGACTTAGTGTAGCAAAAGTTTAAATTTTCCCATACCAGAAATAAATAATCTGTGAGGTCTTTTATGAAATAGAAATTATCATCATTTCAGACCAGTTAGCCATAGCCCCAAGAGCTGATTTTGCAGGATTTGCTCCTGAAGATTTGCAAGATCTTACTTTTCAGAAAAGAACCCATTCCTCGCTGTTAGCAGAGCTCTCAGGGCAACAGGTGGGGTTTGGTATTGGTTCATGGAGAGACTCAGCTCTCCAGTAATGGCTCTGACCACGGCTGTAGTCTGGCAAGAGCCAGCCATTGATCACAGAGAAGCTGTGTCACAGGGGAGACAGGCTCCATCTTTGCCCCCTCAGACCCTGTTGCTTCAAGTGGTTTCACCCACTGAAGCCTCTGAGGACTCAGGCCAAGAGCTGGCACCAGTAGTTTAGATAATCAAAGCTCAGCTACTTCTCTCCTGTGCATGCATGCATGTGTTCCTGCATATAGATAAGAATCTGAGACATACAAAGGATGCTCAGGAATACTTTGACATGTTTCATGACACTCCCTGAATGCAGCTTGCCAATCCTTAACCATATGAGATATGACTTCTGTAAAGGTGGGAAATGGAAATAACGCACATCTCATTTGAGCGGGATGCTTTTATGCAGAGTTTTAGCTATCACCTCAGCCATCTTTTTAAATACTGAAAGTAAGGGAACCTTCTAGTAAAAGATCCCACAGCACACCATTAAGAAACTGCAGGTCTTCATATTTTGAAACAAAGAGCAGACATTTGAGAGCTAATGCTCAGAGAGCTCTCTGCGGCAGTGGAGAGATTACAACAAAGCAGACGCTGAAAGAAAAGAATCATACAATCAAATAAGCTGGCAAAAATGTGTTTGCTGAGTAAAAAATGTATTGGTTTGTCACAACTAAGTTGCTTCACCTTTTCTTGGCTAACTTGCTGGATGCCGGGTGGGAGGCTCTAGGAGTCAGATGTTGAGGTGGGCACAGGCTTTCCAAGGGCTCTTTAAAATCACAGAGCATCTCCAGTTCTTCAGACAGAAGGAACAATAAGAATCTTCAAATTCAACTCTGTGCTCCTTGCAGGGTTACCTAAAACTAAGAACTAAACCATATGACTAAAAACATTGACCTCTGAAAGGCTTGGTGTCATGGCCACTTCCCTGGCGAGTCTGTTCCGGTGCCCAGCCATCCTCTGGGTAAAGAATCCTTTCCTAATGTTTGCTCTGAATTTCCCCTGACATTACACTTAAAAAACCTAAAGCTATTTTTTCCACAAAGTGTTACATATCTGCATTATATACAGCCTGAAGTTCTGGTAAGTCAGTTTTAACAGCCAAGCTAGTAAATGCAACAATTGTCTCCCCAGATTTTTCTTGATTTCACTGAGCATTTTTGCATATCAAGAAAACCAGCACATTGATCTTATATTCTCCAGACCTGAAGAAAAAAAAAACTTTGAATGGGATTGCCATTTAATAATCTGTTTAATGTTTAATAATTTCACAATCTCTCCCTTTTTAATCCAGAGCTTTCTTGAACTTTTAAAAAAGTAATTGAACATCAGTGCATTTAGAACCAGACTTTGTTTAAAAACATTCAAGACACTTTCAAAAAACAGTGAAAAACTCTTCCATTTATTTTCAAAGCAAGGAAATTACTTAATAAAAATTTTTCTTGAAAACAACTTGACAAATTTTGACAAAAAGATGTCTTCTGACAAAAACAGTAGAAGTTTGTATATAAAAAGTCAGAAGAAAGCAAAATTGTTGCCTTTTCCTGGGGTCCTTATGATACAGCCTCTTCTTAGGTACCGTGTACATTTTTCTTCACTGCTTTAAATGCAGGGCATTCCCCAGCAGAGAAGTGTGCTTATGTACTGTAACTTCTCCATCTTCTTTGGTGAAATTTGCATGGCAAAGGTTGGGAGAGATGTTTGTGACTAAGGCGTGCAGGAGTGGCTGGGATGTGAATCCTTTTGGAAGAGAGGTGTTGCGCACAGAAGGGGCTGGCGCCGCTCGGGCCAGCTGGCACGGCCGCCTCCCTGCGTGCAGTTACACTCTCCTGGGCTCCAAGGCAGGTGGCTGAGAAAAAACCACTTATCAGGAGCAGAGCTTGAAGCGTGTGAACTCTCCAGCCATCCTTGAGAGCAACTTGGGAGAGTCCTGACTGCGCCGTGGCAGGCGATGCTCCGGCAACGTGACAGCACAGACAACTGGGTTCCTCAGCCTTAGGGCTTAATCTGCTCACGTAGGCATGCCCATTGAAAGTGCTGAAAATGCTGAGGACTCTGGAAAAAGCAGCTATCTCAGTCTGAGCAGCCAAAATTGTTGGATACCTCAGGCATCCATGACCGTCATGTCTCCATTATAAAGCAGTGGTAATAATGGCCTCCTGCTAAAGGGGATACCCTGGAAGCACTTGGGTAGGATGGGGAGAGCTCCCTGAGGGAAATTCAGCACTTTGCGTGTAATGGAGGCCTTGCAGCAGGAAATGCTGAATAACATCACATGCCAAATAGTGAATGAGAAGGGTGAAAAGACACGGTAAATAATTACCCGTTCATGTAAAGAAGAAGGGATTGATGGGGGAATCACACCATTTAAAAGCTGCGTGCCTGTGTTGTGGGGGAGGGCACTTAACCTTCCTTCTGCCCTTCCCTAGCTTTTTGAGTAGTAGTCTATGAGGCTTTCACTGTTATTTAATGCGAAGAATTCGCTTTGATTGAAGTGTTTTATGTAATACTACAGGTATTTTGCAACAAAGTAGTTTTATTATTGCACAGGAAGATTGTAGGGTTTATCTAGATTTGCTCTTTATACATAGAATTGGTGTTTTTCTCTGCCAGTTGCTAGGAGTACTGGTGAACCCCAGACTGGCTTTACCTACCTCCCGGGGGTTGTTACATTTCTCATTAGCCCATGGTGGACAAGGTGCATGGTGGAGTTACATACAGCCTAAAGGTAAAGACAACAAGTTAAGGTGAAAAGTATTTTAAGCCTTTTCAGGAAAAAAAAAAATCTTCTGACTTATTTGCAGTAGCAAAAATCCAGAAAGGTAACTTAATGAATTGTAAAGGTAACCTCACTTGTATCATTTTGTTATAATGAAAGATCTGGTGATTTTGTAATAAATTGATAATGTGGATTTTCCAGTTAGAAATGTTATATAGTAACATATAGATGATTTCCTTTTGTGGCAAGGTAACCCACCTAGTTGATCGGGGGAAGCCAGTCCATGTAACCTTTTTGGTTTTCAGTAAAGCTTTTGATACCATCTCTCACAGGATCCTTCTGGACAAAATGTCCAGCTCACAGCTGGATAAACACATCATGGGATGGGTGAGCAGCTGGCTCATGGGTCAGGCACAAAGGGTTACAGTGAATGGGGTGACATCAGACTGGTGGCCTGCCACTAGTGGGGTTCCACAGGGCTCCATCCTCAGCCCTGTGCTCTTCAACATCTTTTTAAATGATTCAGACACAGGACTGGAAGGGGATACTGAGAAAGTTGGCAGGTGATAAGAAACTAGGAGGAGCTGTTGACTCCCTTGAAGGCAGGGAGGCCCTGCAGAGAGACCTTGACAAATCAAAGAGCTGGGCAATCACCAACCATATGAACTGTAACAAGCACCAGTGCCCAGATCCTCCATCTGGAATGGGACAACCCTGGATGCGTGGACAGACTGGGGTTGAGGTGCTGGAAGGTAGTGCCACAAAAAGGGACCTGGGGGTCCTGGTTGTTGGCAAACTGAGTATGAGCCAGCAGAGCCCTGGCAGCCAGGAGGGCCAAGCATGTCCTGGGGTGCATCAGGCACAGCATCACCAGCCAGGCAAGGGAGGGGATTGTCCTGCTCTGCTCTGCACTGGAGCAGCCTCACCTCGAGTGCTGGGGCAGCTTTGGGTGCCACTGTATAATAATATGAAGCTACTGGAAAGTATCCAAAGGAGGACTATGGAGATGGTAAAGGGACTCTGTGGTTCTGAAAGCTGAGGCTATTGATTATGTTTTTGTCAAAGGCACAGTTAAAACCAGGCTTTTTAGCCAGGGTTTGGGGCAAACCTGCACAGGAAGAAATTTTTTAAAAAATTATCATCAGAGAACAGAAGAAGGTAATGAAGAGCAAAAGAAGGTGGGAAGACAAGCACGTAGGAAGCAATCTAAAAGAATTCATTTATTTCTTTTTAAGTTATGCATTCTCCTTCTTGTGTATATTTCAGTGAGAAGAGCTCTGTAAAAAAAGGCAACAATCACCCTCATGGTTCAAGGTTCTTCATTTGGGAAAATGCTTTTTATCTGATCTTTTCAGAGTGCTGCATGTTGTGAATGGTGGTTCATCCCTTGGTACATACATACATATATATACATAGCATGTTGTCAACAAAATATTTAATAGCTTTTCACTGCTGACTTCAGTGTGGTCACCAGGATTTTTTAAGCTCTTTAGAAAAGCCACATTTCCTCAAGTAGGAAGATGCAAACAATTATTATACTGACAAACAAGAAAATGGTTTATCAGCTTTACAACAGTCGTGGTGACACTAGATTTTTTGCATTGTTTAACAAATATGTGTGGTATCTACACTGCAAAAAAGCTAAAACACTGTGTAGTCTTGCATATCTGAAAAATTAACAAGGATGTGGTTAATTTAAGATTAATGAGATAGGCTGCTTAATTTCTATTGGGTTTACTTGATATTGCTAATATTAGGGTACACATTTTCATTTTAAAAAAAGAAAAAGAAATCTCTGAGATACAATAGTGAGTAGACTAGTGAACCTTTCTAGAAAATGCCTGCAGAGCTGACTGATTTCATGAAGGATGACAGAACCTCTTTATGAATTTCTTGAATTCTTGTGTTTTCTTATGTAAGACAACCTTTAAAGGAGAAAAATACTTGTTCATTAAAGCCTAAAAGAATTCTTCTTAAAAATAAAGTTTGCAAATATTTCCTCTGCAGAGAAACATCCTCTTATAACTGTTTATTCTTTGTGTAGTTGTCTGTATGTCAGAAGACTGATAAATGTATCACAGATCACCAGGAGATGCTTAAGGAAGGAGATCCTACAAAGACTAGAGTCCCCAGCTTCTCAGAAGTCTCACCATCATCCCCTTTCATGTAAGGCAATGAGGAGGAGGGTAAAGCCAGAGAAGAAAATCAGCCTAAGGCCAAGAGAAAAAAAGCAAAACACAAAACAAACACAAAAGAAAGGGATATCTATTGTGGAAACCTACTGATGGCAGGGCTTTGATTTTGATAGGTCATTTATCTTTGCAAGTGAAGTTATCAGATTATCTTTTCGTGAATGAAGGTAAATGTTACAGGCTTAAACACTTATGTAATTAGGCACAGAAGTGCTTTGGGTTGCATTGGGAGATGAGGAGGAATCTTCACAATGCAGTGCTGGAGGCAGGATGGGAAGATGCACAATATTTTAGCCCTTGTGGTTTTGAAGTAGGTTCAGTTGACAGTGAAATTGGTAACTAAAATTGTAATGTTCTCGGCTGCTGCCATCATTTAGCTTATGCACTAAACAAAACAAAACCCAACCCAACAAACAAACAAACAAACATCTTTAGATGTAAATATTACTCTTTTAAGTACTTTTCCTCTTTTCTGATGTCTTTGGACATAATAGTCTGTTAAACCTGAATTATAATTTGAGTGAGTCTTGTTTTATCAGTTGTCAGAGAAACTTTTAAAGCTTAGATACAATGAAGTTTAGCAATTTTAATTTTGTAACAGCAACGAAGTCAATACTGTCATGGGCATGTCAGATGACACACTGGAATAATTCTTTGTTTTTCCTGATACTTCTAGTTAAGGATTATTCTAGGTCCTCACTGCTCTGCTGAGCATCTGGTCTGTGTGACCTTCTAATTCTCTTTCAAATTTCTGCCTTTTATCATGATGCATTTGTACTCACTTGTTCTTGTGCCAACTGGTACTTTGGTACAAATAGTTCAAACCCCTCCCAGGTGTTTACTTTTGATGTAACAATCCCTCCCAGCACAACTTTCATGCTTCTTCTGCAAAGAGGATCAAATGCTTGTACACATCAAATTCTTTTATATGCTGGATTTATTTCACTTCAAGCAAAACAAACCAAGCAAACAAAAAAAACCCCAGATTGCTGGATTGTTGATGTGCAGAAACAGGAGGAGGAGATGTCAGCTCTGGGAAATTACTAAGGAGGACTTTCCAATGGTTGTATAAGCATTCTTTGGGCCACGGTGCTATTGCTAGGTTAATATTTAAGCACTGTGTCTGTCAGTTGACAGCAGTAGAGCTGGTGGGTGGGTTTCCTTCCTGGTTGATGCTGGTATTCCAAATTTGGTGACAAACAGCTGCACTTCAGAGTTCACTGAAGCAGTAGGCTTCAGTGAGTGAGGATGCACTTGTGCATTACTGAAACTGAGGCTGCTGATGGCTGTCATGCAGTGATGTCTGCAGCAATTTAACAGATGAACAGTGGGACAGAGAAGAGCCTTTCAGAAGATCCAGAGAGCAGTTGGCACAGCCCTTGCCTATATAACATGTAACACTGGTCAGCTGGCCACTAAAGATTTGGGATTCTTTTGACCCCTTTGGAAAGAAATAAATGCTGTCTGGTGCTAAAAAATACGACTTCTCAGGATGGTAGATGAATTGTTTGTTGAATAACATTTATCCATGAGATAATACAGCAAACTAAGATTTGAGTTGGGACAAGGAGAGAAGGAGTTTGGTTTGGAAATGTTGATATGCTGTGATTGTTTTACACAGTTTCAGTATCTCTCAAATTTGAATTTTTCCAGTAAAGGGAGACTGTCCTGTCTTTATTTATATATATCCTTACAATTTTTGCATTTGCATACCTCACACATTAAATGGTAAGTAATCAGATTAAGCTAACACAGCTGCATCAGAAACTGATTCTTAAAAAAAAAAAAAAAAAAAAAAAAAAAAACCCCAAGTCCATTGTACAAATTGTCACAGTTGATTTTCACAAATACAGAAAATCCAGTGAGTTTTTCCTTTGCTTAAACATAGTGCTTTTAGCTGTTCCAGTGGTTCTGGATATTACCACAAAGAGTATCCCTATAAAGAGAGCAAATTGCAATCATTAAATTTTCATCTGCATATGGAAGTATGGAAAGAGAGAGAGAGAGATTGGGGGATGCATTGACCATGGTGATATTCTAATTTCTTGTCTTTTTTAGCTTCAGGAATGGAGCTGTCTGTCTGAAGAGGACTCTGCCCAAATATTTGTAGTCTCCAAGCTCATCTTCCTACAGACTCTGGTGTTAGAACTTCATCTTTTTCAGAATGGCTGAGAAGGGTCCTCCAGGGATCGGCAAAAAGTCTCCAAGGTCCACCATTTCTCTCCCTCCAGAGCCAGTGGAGATCATTCGGAGCAAAGCCTGCTCGCGGAGAGTTAAAATAAATGTCGGTGGACTCAACCATGAAGTGCTGTGGAGGACTTTGGACAGACTTCCAAGGACACGATTAGGAAAGCTCAGAGACTGCAATACCCATGAATCTCTGCTAGAAGTATGTGATGACTATAATCTAAACGAAAATGAGTATTTTTTTGATCGACACCCAGGGGCTTTCACTTCCATTTTGAATTTCTACAGGACAGGGAAACTACATATGATGGAAGAAATGTGTGCTCTCTCTTTTGGCCAGGAGCTTGATTACTGGGGGATTGATGAAATATATTTAGAATCTTGCTGCCAGGCAAGATACCATCAGAAGAAAGAGCAAATGAATGAGGAGCTGAGGAGAGAGGCAGAGACAATGCGAGAGAGAGAAGGGGAAGAGTTCGATAACACCTGCTGCCCAGAGAAAAGGAAGAAGCTTTGGGACTTGCTGGAGAAACCCAACTCATCTGTTGCAGCAAAGGTAGGATAAACAATAGGCTTAATACAAAAGCAGTAGCAAATGGTTTCATGACCCATGCATCTGGCTTGCAGGAATCAGCAACTTCCACTAAAATATTTAGAGAAAAGAAGAATCTAAAAATCTACATATCACTAAGTGAAAACACCCAAATCTGTCCTAAACTCCACTGAAATCAGCAGAAGGAACCCTGTTGAGTTCAGTTGTTTTTAGGCAACTACTGTACTTTGCTTTTGCTGTATGTGATCAGAAACATCTGTGTGATTCTTAATGGACTCCATATTAAACACTTCAGTGAAAATACAGCCAGAGCACATTATCTGCTTGTTTGCTAGAAAGCATCTGGTTATGAGAAACACCCATTTCAGTATTGCCTGGCCTGTTACAGGCACTGCATAGGTGGTGTGTCAGTGTTTGGTAGGTTGTGCTGGATAGGCTATCACAGAGTCTACAGCTGGTCTGGCATGGTTTTACTATAGCATGTTTTCTCTTATACTACATTTTTGCAATCAAGAATTGAATGTTTTGTATAAAACCACTAAATAATAATGCATATATAAGCATATATATATGTATATTTATGCATATTTCTGTGTATACAGGTATTTGTATATAAACAAGTATATATTCTATGCATTTTATATGCATTTATAAACACACAAATATATATGTGTAAAGTTTATATCTATTTAGTCAAAAATGAGAACAAATTCAGATGAATCCTGGATCCAGTTCTGCTGTCTTCAAACAGGCAAGTTGGCTGCAGTCTCACTGATACAATGGAAAAGTTTACCCTTGTGGAAGTGGGACTGCACACACAGATGTTGGTACTGCTGTTTAGAATAAAGATTTTCTTGCATCTTGAGGAACTTAGTTGCTCTGTTTGTGATGTGAGGCACTAATTAATGTGAGGTAAATTTTGGAAGCTCATCTCCAGTTTGAATGGCTGCAAATGAAAGTGTTCAATGTTTAGATGTTCATGTTCTGCTTAACTGTGGCTTTATTTCCTTCTGTTGCTGTTTTTATGAGATGCAATGCTCTTGGACTAAGGTAAGTATTAAGAGATGATGGTGCAATGGACAAAAAAAGGAGAATTCTAGCAAAGATTTTTCTTGCAATAGCAACTCTTACCATTGAAGTACAATACACAATTTTTTAATTTTAATTTTTCATTGTGAGCTACCTAACCTTTTAAGCAATGAAGTTACTTTAAATTTTTTTTTAAAAAAAAAAGTGCCAGATTTTAAGATTTCTAACTGGAATAAAAGCTTATAGGAGAAAAATGAAAGTATTCAGAATATTTTAGAAAACTACATGAATACATTTTCTGCTTCCAAGATATGTATTCTGGGCCATATGTTCCTCTCCAGGAGAAAGAGCAGAGGGGAAGCAGATGGGCATAAGTTTTGCCAAAAAGGGTTCAGGGAGGCTGTGTTACACACCGTGATCCCCTGGTGCAAGCTAACATCCATCAGCCCTCGCCAGCACTTCTGTGACACAGCTGCTGCACTGCCTGCAGGACTCGGGGATCAGCTTCTCAGTCCTGCACACCTCAAAACGTCACCAGTGTGTTCCTGTGTTCCATAACAGACCTCTCCTCCAGGATATGGGCAGGAGGATCTCCTGTCTGAGCCACAGAGCTGAAACACACTGCACGTGGCCTGGGAGTTCACCTGGTCCTGGACACTGCCTCAGAAACATCCAGCAGGCAGATTTGTTTGTGAAGTATTTCCTCTTTTATATATATATATATACAGAAACGAAGGCAGTTGCCTCTAGGGCTTGAGACATATGGTTAATGAGTGTTTTCCTAAGAGTAGGTAGGAGTCAACACAGTAAGATGAAGCAGATGAATAAAACAAAAGTAATGTACTGATTTTTAGATTCTTTGCCTGTGACTTGCTTTCATTCATTTGCATGTTGAATAAATGCAGAAATATAGGATGGTTAAACTTGTATGAGTGCTTGCCATTCACCAACTGTTCTTATGACTTAACAGTGCCCCATCATGAATTTGCTTACAAGGATTTAGGATGACTCTGAGCTTTTAAGAAAATATCCCTTTGGCCTCTCCAAGCAGATTTCTCCTCAGGTTTTGCAGATGTAAATGGTTGTTTCTTTAATTTCCCAAGATGTCTAAATAATTACTTTTTGCCTTTTTATTTCCTTTTTCCCTCATCACCTAATTTAATTCAATGTTATAGATCTGTTCTTTCTTGCTACAGGGAGTTTCTCACTGCACTTGTATACATGTTGTAGTGGTTTTCATTATTTCAATTGCTTTTTCTCTAAGTTAATGCCATTTGATGTGGTTTCTGTGGTTCTGGTAGCTAGAAGTCACCATAATACATTCACCCAGTTTCTCTTTGTCATCACCTTCAGTCTGTAAATACATATATTTATATACAGAGCCAAATTATAGTCAGATACGCCTGTGGCAACTCAGACAGCTATGGAAAGTTGGCTGAATGACATAAAGGAGAGCAAAACCCATCATTACACATTTGAACTTGGGTAACATAAAACAAGACATGGTGGAAACAGTTGGATGCACTTTGAAACAGACTGTGTTGGGATCTGTGGCAAGGTTTTATCTGAAGTGTTTAGATAACATCTCTTTAGATTTTTTGTTTCATGTTTGGACAAACAAGTTTGTCCTGAGACGAGAGGCACAACCATCTTCTTTCCTCTGTAGGAGTAGAACGGATGGTGGGATTTTGACAGTGGCCAGTTGGGAACCAAGTGAGGAAATATTACCATAAGCCTGTAATTTAAATATTAGCTCCCTTTTGAAGAAATGAAACCATATGAATGTGCACAGCTGTCCTACAAATGCTTGTTCAGTTGTTCAGGTCCGGTGTAGCATCCAAGCAGTTGACAGGAACAGCTTGCTTTTTAATCCCTTTCACATCAAAGATTAGAAATGTGAGATAAACACTTGGATGTGGTTTTGATATGTGACTGTGTCTTGCCACTTCTTGATTCTGCTAAGATCCCTTCTAGGTCTGATCCAAAGCTTACTGAATTAAGAGGGAGTCCTGCTTTGGATTAGGCATCTCAGGACAAATCCTGCGCCTTTCGAGGTCAGTGAAGGCTTGCCACTGACTTCACTGACAGCAAGGTGAAACAGAGCAAGGTGACAGTGAATGAGCAGCAGGTATTTTACAGGATCTGTAACAGTAAATGGGAGAAAGCAAGAGGAATGTGTGGCTAGGAATTTTGTTTAGCTAGTAAAAAAAGGAATATTATAGGACAAGTACTGTTGCACAGTACAGGCACACTTCACTAGGTGAGTTTTTAAAATTTTAGTAAATGCGGATGTGCACCTCAGTCACCAATTACTGTATTAGAGACACAGCAGTTCTTGCTTAGTCCTCACCCCAGGAATGATCTTTGTGAATTCAGTAGATGTTTCAGCTGAGGAAAACAGGCTTTACCTCCATTTTCCAGTGTTCTCATTCATAAGCTTTTTAAGTGGGATTAAGATAAAGATGTCCAGAAGTCAGCCATTTCAGACATGTACAGTGCTATGCATGAGAAGAATGTGCTGGCATTTATGAATTACAAGAATTTTGTGTATTCTACATCCCAGAGAAGTCCCAAAGTCTGGTCCCCAAACCACAGAGTTTTGCATGAGTCTGGTATTCTCCGGTCCAGAGTAACATCTGAGTTTTTAGACCAGGCATTCATTTATACTTATTGGGCAACCAGTAGTTTGTGAAAACTGTCTTTAAAAAAAGAAGTTATTTTATTTATACTGTCAGCCTGTCATAGTCTTTTATGTGCAGTTGCTGGACCTGTAACAGCCTTCTTAGTGTAGCAGCAGCTCTGACCAACCTGTCAGTAGTATAAAAGTCCTCCACATATACCAGAATGAGCATTGCCTTCAGTAGATGTGAACTCTGTGCAGCTGGATTGTGTGTTTATGGTCCAGCACCTCGTTGAACTGGCCTGTTAAGAATGCACCTAGCTGAGCTGATGCCTATTAATTATGTCTAAGTAATATTGTTCCATGCAGTGCACTCAGACAAAGGAGACTTACTTGGGAAAGATCGTGAATCAAATGAACCTGTACATTTGATGTTAATGCACAAGCTCTCCCTTTCATTCTTGTTTATTGGGTCCAAAAGCCTGATCCTTTTTGCTCAGTTTTTTAATACTGATGGAACTCATTTGGTCTAAATCCTAAATAAATATGGAATGTTTCTAGTGAAGATGTTTTACTATAAATATAGAGTGATTGAAATAAGAAATAAGTGGAATATACAGGAATAACAAAGAGCCTAAAGATATCTGATAATGATTTAATCACCTTTCATCTACAAGAGTATTTTAATTACCTTACAGTAACATTATCAATAAATATCACTCAGATTTTCCAGTTGGTATTTTATATTACATGTTGTCCCTCTGAATACAACTAGAATGTAATTGATTGTGATTGATTCTACAGTTCTTTCTTGTGCAAGTCATTCTTTCTCACATGAGTATTTGCTTAAATCTCAGTGTGACTACTAACTGATCAAGTATAAAAGGTAGTACAAAGCAATTTAAAAAATTACTAGTCAGTCACATTCTGTCCTTAATCTTTTTCATAACCCCTGTTGATGTACATACACAGAAGGGTAAAATATTGGCCTTTGTGTTTCTGCATATGGGGTTTGCTTTATTTAAAGTGAAACCTGATAGGGTTGAAAGTGTACTTTGTTAATTCTGTTTGTTTCACTGAATGGCTGATTTGTCCTTATTTTATTTTGGTGATTTCTGGTTTTCTTTGAGTTAGTTTTCAGGGTGTTTTTTGGTTTATATTATAAAATGTAACATGACTATTACTTCTTTGTAAAAAGCACAATAATTTATCAGCTAACTAGTGGATTGTGGATCATAGAAGGTATAATTATCCCAAGCCTAACTGGAAATTGTGAGGACTTTATGTACTGTATTGAGTAACTAATCCCTTATATGAAAAAATTCCTTTGGGGGGAAAAACATGCAGGAGCACAAAAGAGGAGATTTAGGCCACTGATATTTATTTAGCTACAAGTGCATTGCGGCTACCCTTGCCACAGTGACTTGCCAAGAGAGGGCACACCTATTTTGCATTAGGGGCCTGATTCTTATTTTCCACAAGTCTTATATATAATTCACACTGGCTGTCATGCCTATTCCTTCTAGGGCAGCTTCAGAGTGGCTTAGGGTGACTGGAAGCAAGCAGAGTCCTTATGCATGACCAGAACAGAGCAGGGTATCACACAGGATGTTACATTATTTCTTTGCAAGTCCTTATAAATTATCTCCTGGACTGTCACTGTTCATTCAGGGGTGAACCCTAGTTAATGGTAGGTTACTTGTTCCTTTTGGGTTGAAGGTAACCCAAATGCTCAAAGGAAACCTTGGCTAATTGCTATGTTGTGAAGAAGAGCTATCACACATCAGCAAACTGTCTGTCAGCAGCTGAATGTTTGCATGAAGATATTAAAGTGTTCAAGTGAAAGAAGTACATTTGGTTATGTTGGCATCCTTTATGTTTTACGAACAAAACGCTTTTCTTGCCAGTGTCCTCTTCTTAGTTTAGGTTTACATGTTCTGTGTCATCCAGATTTTGTGAATATTTCTCCATACAAAGCTTATACTTCATGTACTAATTGTAGACCAAGGATGAAGATGACACAGAATCAACACTGTCACTTTTTTAAAGTGTGAGGAATGGCTTTTTTATTAGTTTAATTCCCACAAGTTTTTTGTATTATATGTCATATACCTCAGGGCATGATATTCATTGGAGACAAGTGCTCTTTTCTAGCTGATCTGTGGCTTGAGCTTCCATTTGACCTCTGTTTTCAGTTTATTTTTGGGGGCAATCCTGTCACAAACCTTTATCCAAATGGACTAACAGAAATAATATAATTTACATTGTCACTGCCAATACTTTATAGAAATTGGTCTGCTGAAAATAAGTTATGGTAAAGCACAGAGAATGGTCACTGGTAATAAAAAGGTATCTTCATTTCACAATTGTTTCTGCTGAGGGCTCTCATTACCACTCAATGCTTTTAAGGTGAAGTTATTTCTTGTGCCAAATGATAAAGTCAGTCAATGTGACTGTAAGACAAGGAGATTATATTGGACCTTAGTCATTCATATTTAATAACTCAAGTGTTTTAATGTCTTGAAAGATAAGTGAATTTATTGCTTTTTCAATAGATATTGTATCAAGGAACAAAGAAGACTGGCAGTAGTTAATTGATTTTGTTTGAAGAATTTACCTATGCTCACTGCTGAGCTGGTCATTAAAAGATTATTTACCTGCTTTATACTTCTTATATGAAGTATCATGTAACCCATGATTCAGCATTTTTGGTGAGTTTAAGTGTCATGGAAATACAGCTACCATATGATCTGTCTTGCTCCAGAGGTGTTTAGCACCTCAGTTAGAAATGGGTTCCTTCCAGTCCTGAGATTTTATCAGTGGTGTGCAAACTTATTAAAAAAACTTGCTAAAAACTTCTGTTGAAGTAAGATGAGCAAAATAACCTTTGAACTGATCTGCTTATTATTGGCACTTACTTCTCAGTAAAACAGATGCTGAGGTTGTGAAAGCAGTGCCAAGGGCAAAGCTGCAGTGACTCACATTCAGACAGTCCATCACTGGCATGAAGCACAGGCACCAGGGAATATCCCCATTCCCTGTACGGACAGAGGGGCGGGAACTTTACTTCTGTAGCTGTGATAAGGGGCTTCACTGACTCTGGTTTTATTGATACATTGAGGAAAATCAAAGGGGGTTCATGATGCATCTTGTTAAAGGGGGAAGAAAAGGCAATAATAATCATTTTTAAAATAGGGGGAGTCTATTTTTCGTATTTGGTAGCAAGATCTAATTTTTGCACGTTTTGCAAAGCAAAGTTTTAAAGTAATAAATAGAATGTGCCTGCACTTGTGACACCATTCACAGAATCACACAGTAGCTCTCACACACAGAAACCTACTAGGATTTGGAATATATGGTATTACAGTGATTTACCAGCAGGTACAATCTGCATGAGAACAGCTATCCTTTGCCATAATGGATAGAAAGCATTATTCCAATTTCACGCAGCAGTTTGTGTCCTTAATTCAGGAAGTGATTTAACTCGTCAACAACAGCTTCTTCTACCACTGACCATATCCTTTTTTTATGCTGTTACCGTCTATTGAGTATAGAGTAGCATCAATGGCATATATTTTTTAAAATATGTACTGCAGTATTTCTGGTTAGGAGGGTGATTTTTTTGGGCATTACAGCATGCCCCCTGCAAAATCAGAGGCATCTCACCAGCTGGGTTTTCAGCTGTGACATGTCACTTAAGCTGTGTAGTGCTTGAGTGGACAGACCAGGCTGTTGTGCCTTTCCCTTCACCCAGAGGCAGATCATATGTCCTAAAAATGTTGCATTTCTGTTCCATATTTTTATAAGCAGCTGCCCGTGTATTCTTTTCTCTCATGTAAGATATTTGGAAGGAATCAGATGTCAGAGAGATACACTAATAAATTAAATGATGAAGCATCATCCAGACCAAATCTATGGGAGACAAGAGGCTGCATCTTATTGTCTAGATAAACAGGCTTTCTCTGGCTTTTAGAGCTGAGAGACAAAACAAATCTATATGTTCCCCTGCAAATTGGCCGTTGTTTGGGTCTCTGATTTTGTTGCAAGATGTAAAAGAACAAAAAATTGCTCCCAAGTGACCAGGAAGCCACACAAACTGTTGCATGTTATTTATTTCAGAAAAGAAACATGGTATTTATAATGACATATGGCAGACTCACGAGTTTTCCATTTGATGAAGATATGTGAATATTTGACACATAGCACAAACCCCAGGTCCTTTGGGGGAATATTGAAAACAAGCAAGTGACACTGGCACAGCTGTTTCAAAGTGACTTTGAGATTCAAGCAGTATCCCAGAACAGTCTTTATATGAAGCTGCTACAGTCTGCTCTTAACATGCCTTGGTTGTTCTCTTTTCAGGGAAACATGCAATAAGACCAGGGTTTGAGGTGGGATAGGTGCATTAGATTTGCACTGGGTGGGACTCAGAGAACAGTTCTACTTTTAAAGTAATTTCTAAGCTTGCAGTATGATGTCCACATGAGTGTTGTGGCATTATGGGTGAGCCAGTGCCTGTACTCCACATACTGTACCTGAGACAGCTCTTCCAGTGTTTTTGAGCAGCAGTGGGAGGGGGCAAGTTGCCGGTGAAAAGCATGCTTACTTTGGGACTGTAACCATTAAGTCTAAACACTACCAACTAGCCTTTATTTCCAAAAGGAGTGTTTGGGTTTGTTGGAGCTTATCCTATGCATATACTATTTGTAAGTATATACAATATTGACAGCTGTGCCTTTTTTAAAAAAATAAATGCTCATAATATTGTACATTAAGAAGATGTGTGAGATGGCTGAAGCAATCAGAGTAGTGGTTTTCTTTCAGTATGTTAGTGCCTACAAACTGCCTGAATTATATTCGCTGAATTTTCAAATCATCGTGTAGCTACTTGCAATAAATATTCATACAGGGTTTCTTCTGAAATGCAAGGGAAGACAGGAGCCATGGGATGCAAACCTGAAGTCTGAGGAAATTTTTATCTGAATGACAAGGTGAACTCCTGAGTTTGGTGTTACCTGATCTCTGAGGCTCAAGTTCATTCCTCACTGAGAGTCTTTTATGCCTGCTGCTTGTGGGAAGTGATGTTGTGCTCCCCTAAGCTCCTGCCTAAAAACTAGTGCTTCACCAAACTAATAAAAAACCTTCCAAGATTCTCTAAGCTATTCTGCCCTAGTCTCTATTTCAGAGACTAGGTAAAGTAATTAAAAGTCCAGAAGGAGCAAAGTTCTTCACAAAACAGCTCTTAAAGGGAGAGCTTTCCTTTCCAGGGCAGCAGTGAGTTTCACTGTGGAATGCTGGGGCACGTTTGTTACCCAGAGTTCAGATCTTAAGTCATTTTTTGTAGGGTCCCTCCTGATGCAGCCACAAGGATTAGACATTGCTTTAAATAGCTCAGGTATGGCACAGGCCAGAGCTGTTCCAAGGACAGCCAAGTTACAGTGACAGTTTCTGGTATCACTGGCCACTTGCAGAATGCCCCCTTGGAAGGGGTTGCTGCTGACATGCTTTGGGACAATAAAGCTTGCTGTGATTCCATGTAGTCTTGGTAATGCTAGTTTTGGCTAACTCCTGAGATGGTTCCATTTTTGTACTCTTTCGATCAGTTGGATTTCTGTGACAGACAAAAATGACATCAAGCTTTGTTTACAAACTCACATTCACACAGTTTCTTCCCCAAGCACTGTAGCCTCCTTCTGGATTGCTTACTGAAGGATCTTTGGGTGTCTATTTATCTTTGGTCTATTCTGTTTTACTGAAGTATCTACCAGAGTGTTTGGCTTTGGGAGAGGTTTGTCTGGAGAACAGTGGATACTGCTAAAATAAGGTAGGTAAGGCAGTTCTTTTGCAGACTGATAAATGTGTTACAGGCATATTCTGAGAAGAATTGGGAACTCATTTCCATTTCTATTACTTTCACAAAGCTTTTGTATTTCCATATATCATCTTTTAAAAATTTTGGTATAAATTCTTTTGTGGAGTTAAATGACATTTGAAAAAAAATGTTCTAAAAGTATCTTGGTCTGTGCTCTGTGTATGCATACAGTTACATTTTGTGAGATGATAGCACAGAAAAATTTGGTTGGTGCCCCTGAATTCAGCTGTAACACTAAGGTTGACTTCAAAGTTCTTTAGGCCACTGCTTACCCGCATTTAGCACAAAAAGGCAAAATACGTAATATGAAAAGAATACATAGGTATGAGGCCAGTCCTGTTTCACTGAATTCTACAGCCCTTTTTAAAATTGTAGCAGAATGGACAGATAACTGAGGTCAATCTTAATACATGCTTCAGTGAACCTGATACTAATTTATTGTAATCTGAATTTTAGATTCATATATTCTCCTGCCTGATGGTGAGGTTGGTGTTCATGGATTTAATTCTAAACTACATATGAAAAAATTTACTCAGAATGCTGTGGGTGCTCCAGTAATAGTGAAATGGTGAATAATTCCTCTTAGCTTTTCAGTGCTTTTTCAGTCTGTTGAATTTAGGAAGAATCAACACAATTTGCTATGTATTTCTATGTGCAGTTTTGGATGAAATAAATGTTGAAGAGAGGGTCTTTTAATTAGAGTAGCTGACAGAGATGAGAGCTTTAGGACTGAAAAATAATTTGCTTGATGAGTGTATTACAGAGGGAGTAGATGGGGGCTAGATGTTCTCTTTTGGAAGCATTCTTAGTACTTGTTAACACGGAGCGGCGGGACAAGTCTTATTACAATATTGTGTAACTGATGTTAGTAATGTCTGTATGAAGAATAAGCTCTTCTGAAATACTCCTCTTTTCTGAAAGCAAATTAATTTCCTTTGATGATGATGAGATGCTTTGATGATGAGAGCTGCTATGTCTGACTCACAGGTGTCCCCTCTCAGACTGATTTCTGTTGTTAATTGAAAACAATTTTTTTAGTTTAGGCGGGTATGAAATTGCAAGAAAAAACCTAATCTTAGAAATATCCATTATGGCACTGAATCTCTGATAACATGTCTGATGCATTTCAGCAATAATGCATTCCCATTAATGTAACTTCAGCATTTATAACTCCAACATCAGTTTCCTCTCTAACTGGATTTAAAACCAAAACCCAACCCTTACCTAAGCCCATGTTCCTGAGAAGGAGGCTGTGTGAGATAGAGAAGTGGTTAAGAGGTCGCAGTTACCAGCAGGGTTGTGCTGCTGCCAGCCTTTCCTGGAGGCATCCTTCCCCAGGGCTTTCCTGGAAAGGCAGGGTG
Source organism: Rhipidura dahli (assembly GCA_013399225.1). Lineage (NCBI taxonomy): Eukaryota > Metazoa > Chordata > Aves > Passeriformes > Rhipiduridae > Rhipidura > Rhipidura dahli. The sequence goes on along the minus strand of VXAC01004705.1, from coordinate 520,431 downwards.
CAGCTGGGAAGGGCACGGTGCAGGCACAGATGTCTCCTGCTTGTGAAGCCAAGCTGAAATCCAGCGCGCAAACAGCAGAACCCTGGTCCCTGCGAGCAGGAGGCACAACTGCAAATCTCTGTGATGCCTTTGCCCCCTCCTTTTTCGAAAAGGAAGATGAGAAGAAAACCTTCAAGAGCTCTGAACCTTTTCTCATGTTTCAGTTGAAAAGGAGTGCTATCCCTTAGGAACTAGGCTGAACTCAGGAGTGGTCCTGCCAGGGGGAGTGACGCAAAGGCGCGTGCTAACCGTGGATCCCTGCGGCAGATCAGCTTGCTGCAGGAGCACACGTGGCAGCCTTCTTCCAACCATGAGATGATGGATGGAGGAACAGCTCTTCAGCACCGTGCCATAGACAAACAGCAGCTCTGGGCACAGATATTATACTGAACCTGCACAGAGGTACTTAAGTAAAACTCAAATGAAGAATGGAAGTTTTTAACTAGATCTCCCCTTTTCCTTTCCCATCCATCTAAAACTAGTTTTCTTTCCCCTGTTATACATGCATGAAGGAGTCAATGAGAAGTCAAGCAAGTCTTTCTGTTTTCTTTAGGACTAAACAGAAGAATCTCACAACATTTTTAAGTTTTTGCTAAATGCTTATTTTTTAATATCACCATAACTATTGTTTTAAAACTTCACTAGAAGGAAACCTCTCCTCCAGAGGGATGTTCACCTAAGTCACCTGAGATGTTCTTGTTTATAGAAGAAGGGCAACCAACCATTGGCTCTGGTGTGCACTGATTTAACACTGACCTAGAGTGTAAGAAAAAAAGAAGATGCATTTCTTTGTGGATGAAAAATGCTGATAAATTTATTCACTGATGTCAAAGACTTTGGAATTCATTGTTTGGTAAGTTGTCACAGATAGGTGGATGTCCTAGGCTTAAGGGTGCTATTTTGAAACACAGATGTTAAAGGAGATTTACACTACTTTAAAAAAATGGGAGTAAGATAATAGATCAAAATGAACGTATAGAGCACAGAGCAAGGTTGTGTCTGAACAGCAAAAGCAGTCTTTTCTTCCCCTTCCACACAAGATCTGTAGTCCCAAGTTGTGCAAGTGCACACTGGTTCTTCTGCACAATGGTGTATATCTCCATATTGTCCTTTGACCATAAGAAACCCTCAAGGCCACGAGGCTTGGTGACGATGAGAGCTCAGCCTCTGCCCTGCAGCTGGTGCTTCATGCAGCCTCACCAGAGAACAGCACTGGGCGAGCAGAGGGCTCTGCACAAGGCCTTGCTTTGGGGGCAGCTGGGCTGCAGCCTGTTTTGGGGACAGTCTGCCCTGGGGACAGAGCAGGGTGTTGGAGCTCTGGCTTACCATGTGTCAAAGGCAGAAAATCTGTATCAGGAGAAAGATGCATTTTAGCTGGAATAACACATGAGATTTAGATAATTAAGTTGGACCCTGTATAAGTAACCTAATGTCAGCTGTACAACTGACTTTATTTCTTATGGTCAGGATGCATGAAAAAAAACCCAAAAACCCAGGCAGTCCAAGCCACCAGATAATTTCCCTAAGGCTAGAAGGGATCATCAGAAAAGAAGACCCAGGACAAGGTACAGAATAAGAGAAATAAAATCACCAAGTATCTACATGTGTTGAAATCCTAATGCATCTTAGGGTTTTTGTTCCTAAAAGGCATGGCACTATTACTCCCTTCTATTTTAAAATCCTTAGCACGATGTCTCAAATAACTTTTGTTTTTATTGTCAGACCTTTCAGTCAAAGGTAGCGGCCATAGAAAGGCTCTCCAGTTTGCCATGTCTTAATTCATAGCAAGGAACTTCAGTGAGTGACAGCCGTCTCCTGAGAGAGGAGGTCTGACTAATCCACGTGTGAGATTATTCCTTCTGTGAAAGCAAAGCAGTGTTTTCTCCAGCTGTGTAGGTCAGAATTTTAAACTAAGCTGGGGACAGCTGTTCCCGCCTGTTTACTGACAGCTTCTCTCTGTGTATTGGGTGCATACACACAAAAATTACCGTGCAGAGGGAGGTGCTGTGCTCAGTCACATCAGCATGTCACCACACCAACCCAAAACCGAGGCTCCCCAGGGACGGGTGTACATTGTGCTTCAGAATATTCTCAGCTCTTGTGTTGTGTAAATCACTCCTAGTAAAGATTTAGTGCCACAAGCTTACCTCTGGGGTGAAAAGACATCTATTAAAGAAAGCATGAGCATTCTTCTGTATGTGAGGAGCAAAGTTAATGAGCCTTGCTTACAAATTAAATGCAGACAAATAGGTGTATGTTCTCATGTGCCCCTAATGTCATTGTTTTAGCACTGAGTTCCTTGTAATATTGAAGTGATTTGAGATTTACAATCATTTGACAGAGTGAGAAGCCCTGTTGTACAAATGTGGACCTGAGGTTCACTGCATCTGCTTTAAGGTTCCTCAGAAAGTCTGTGACAAAGTGGGAAACTGGATCCAGATCTTTCATGTCCTATACAGCCCCGTTCATCTGGAACACCTTTTCTTTCTGTGGATATTTGGTCTAAATATTTCAGACTTAGAACAGGTAGAGTTTATTCTTCCATACCATTAGTAATTTAATTATATTCTCATTTAATAATGCTGGCAGAGTTTTAAAAGCTTACAGGCCTCAGGGACTGACTCAGCTGCCTTGTTTCTATGCCTTTTAATGGAAAATAAGCTATTTTAGCAAATTTATTGTGGGTGTGTCCATGTAATGGTGTATATATCAGTTGGTCCCAGAGTCTTTTGACATGTTTAGTTCAGTGCTATAGTTTAGAAGAAAATTTATAAATTACTCTATACTTACAGAATTTAACTACTACTTATTATAGTAACCACTTGCCTTTGATCAGATTTCTACAGCGTAGCTTGAAAAGTGAATTAATATTTAATTTCAGTCAATAAAAAAGACTTTGTGGGTGGAAAAACAAAAATAAATGCTAAGAGCTGAGATAAAAGAGTAAGAAAGTCTTCAAATGCATCCAGATTTCGCTTTGGATATTCATCCATAGTCATTGATTCTAAATTCCAGCCTCGTCTTTTGGCTTTGGTAAGTAAATATTAAATATCTTCTCTGAGGTGCTGCAATTGGCCTATACTTCAATACTCTTTGGAAAACTAGAGTTTATAATGGGTACAGACAACTTCCTCCAGATTCTGAAATGGGTTGCAGGGGCAAAAATTACTAAATTTAATTCCAGCTGCTCTAGCCCAGGACTGGAAGCTAGGTTGTTGGATCACCCTTTGGTGCTACTGTCATATTAATTCACCTTGGTAAGAGGCAAAAAAACATTAACCTGGATGCAGGACCACGCTGACAGCCTCAGAGTTGCTGTGCATTGTGGGGGCATCAGCAAGCTCAGTGATATTGGATTTCTCCGTGAAGTTCCATCGCAGGAGTTCTGTATCTTCCAAATTTTCTTTTAGCATGTTGTAAAAGAGAAGAAACAGAGTTTACTGCAAGTGGGCAAGGGAGGGACTAAGGCTGTTGAGTATTCAGTCAAGACAACAGTTTTGACACTCAGAGCAGTCAATAACTTGTTGGACCTGTCCTGCAGCTGCTGTCTGAATGGAGACATTTCTATCCTATCCACTGTGGCTGGTGGTCACAATTTATCTTTGTTACACTAGAGCTGTACCAGCCAGTAGAGAACTGCTGTGTGCTCTCCCAGAGACCTCACAGGCTAGGCAGGTGATGGGCAGTAAGGGGGGAAGATCTGGATGCAGCAAATGGCATGGAGCAGCAACATGGTTACAGTAGTTGGTGCCACTGGAACACTCCAGTTGGGCTGCTGAATGGTTTCATTGTGCCTGGCATTTTCTTAGACAACATGTATAAATCTTCTGTAAATTAATTTTTCTTCATTTTTTCCTTACCTGGTTCCAATTTTTTGCTCTTGCACAGCTCAGAAAATGCCAGAACTGGGCATTCTGAAAAACAGAATTGATGTGGGACGTAAACTTGGATAAAGTCTTTACTTAACATTAGATTTAGTTACTTCCCTGTATCACAAAAAAAAAAAAAAAAACCAAAGTTAA
>VXAC01004705.1:405385-516351 GCA_013399225.1 Rhipidura dahli | reverse complement strand
AAACAACCAAAAAAAAACAAAAAAAACCGAAGTTAACTGAAGACTTTATAAAAATTAGATGTGTTTCAGAGCTTTGATGGAAAGAAATCCTGTAATATAAAGGTACAAAGTATGTATGAATGACAGAGGAAGTTTCCCACTGGAGTAAAATTCCTGTACTATAGGACTGAAGAGCTCACACTGCCAGGAAGAACCCACAATCCCTGATCTAAACAGAAAGAATGAAATCCTACAGCTCTTCTGTCTGCTGCTCCATCTGGGTCCAGACAGGGATTGTGAAAAGTTGAAGGGACTCAAGCAACTGCAAATGCAAAAACCACGTGATAAGGTGTGATATAAAGAGCAAATGTTTAGACCTTATGAGATACTCCCTTTTGGACTTTTTCCCTGGCATTGGGTGCTTCCCAGATAAAGAGCAGAGTGAGCTGTTGCTGTGCCCTAGCATGGACATTTTCATCTGTGGGAAAACTCTTAACTCCTTTTTCACATCCCCACCACTGCGTGGTGCTGGGGGTTTTCTGAGTGAGAGGGCACTGCTGCGTGCATTTTGTGTATTTGAAGGTCAAGGGACCCTTTAGCTGAGGTTTGTGTTTGCTTGCTTGTTCCTGGTAAACAGTGGTGTTTCCCTTGCCTGAGTTTGTTTAGTTAAGTCTGTGTCCTTGTGCTGTTCCTACCCGAAGAGTCGATCAAACAGGGTGCAACTGTAGGGGCTCCTTGTCACTCTGCAGCCTGAAGGGGAACTAATTGCCCTGCCCAACTCCGAGGTGAAGTTAATTAGCAGAAATGTAGTTATGGAAAGGCACCCAAGGGAAATGTCAAGGAAAATGGAGCGTGTGTCCCTGCCTGCCCCTGCACATGATGGCAGCTCCTGTTGTTCCAAGGCCAGGGACAAAGCGCAGCTGGAATCCGTGTCCAACACTGCAGAAGATGATGCTGCTCTGCTCCTGGACAGCTGGTTACCATCTCCTCTGCATTGTTGGATCCACAAAAGATAATGTTGTTTTTCTTCAGTAAAGCCAGGTTTTGATCTTTTGAGTCTGCTGCATTTTCAGGGCTTTGGTTTTTGTTGTGTTTTGTTGTTTGGGGATTTTTTGTGGCTTGAAAGCATTTAACTACTAGGCTTTCTCAAGGCCAGAAAATGTTGGCATTGAGAAATAGAATGGGTTTTTTTTCTTCTGAGTGCTAGTGTGAATCACTGACAAATAGCAAAGAAATGAGCCTTCATTAATCATAGTCCTTGTGCAAAGCAAATATTGAGCAGGCACATGTTAGAGGGTGTCTTACGTCAGGTCTGCTTTCAGACAAGGCTGATGTGGAAGCCTTCTTTGTTGCATTGTGCAGTAGTGCTTGTTCTGTCCTGCAGATGCTGATTTTATTAGGGAGCAGCTAAACACCAAGACTCCTTTAGAAGGCAATTACCCGTTTGCTTCCACCCCTGCAGTTTCTCAGACAGATGGATACAGTCTGACAACCATGGAGAGCAAGTTGAAGCCTGGAGAGTTTATGACAGTCCAGTAATTTCCCCCCTCATTCCCTGTACCCGGAGGTACACCTCACAGCTTTCAAAATCATTTCATTAATAAAATTTGTATTTTTTGTACTGTACTTAGAATAGAATAAGTCCTTTGAATAAAAATTGGGCAACAAGTGAAATACCATAAGGAGAACTTTTATTTTTCAAATCTGAATTCTTGTGTTTCAGATTTTTGGCACTGATGTAATAAAAATTCTCTTTCAGAAGTCTAGAGATAATGAAATATGGCAGTGGTTAGAGAACTTCATTACATACTGAGGGAAGAAAAGGCAGTATGTGATTAGGAAATCTGCTAAAGAAAAATGATCTTAGTTGTTTGTCTTTTAGAATCAAATGTCTTTGGAGCAAATTTTAGTCCCTGTATAGAGATTTTTAGAAGAGTTAGTAAGGGAATATTTATTACCCAGGAGACGTAAGGATTTTTGTGCAATGAAACAAAAATCAAGGTATCGATCTAAAAAAGAAAATAAATGTTTTTTCCTTTATTTTACAGCATTTAAGAAATGCCACTTTATACAATATGTGGTGATTTGGTTTCTCTAACAATAGGAAATAGGATGATCTGTGTGAGAGAAAATGATATGGTGTCTGGCTCTACAGTATAACAACTTGTGGAAATAAAAGGAGAATCAAAAGAGCATTTCAAGTGTCAGGAGTTCCTGAGATGGGAGTGATCTCATTCACTAATATTTTCAATCTTACAATGCCCAGAGTCATTATATAAAGCCAAAAATGAGGTTTTACATATAATTTCTGAACACAAAACAGCTATAGGAGTCACAAGAGGTTTCCTACAGCAACGCCAGAAGTAGAGTAGCAGCACACTCAGTTCTTTGGCTGTTGGGTGGGTGACCTGACCAGCACCCTGATCTCCCCCTCACTGGTGGGCTCCTGAGCCCCAGCCCAGGATACAAGAGACAGCCCTGTCCTGACACAAGCCCTGTGTTCCCTTCGACTCCAGCTTTCAAACCGTGAGTGAATTCTGTCATTTTATACACACACACACATATATATATATGTCTGTGTTTGTATGTGTGTGTATATATATATTCAGATAGAATCCTTGTCAGCAGTTTCCAGAACTTATGGAGAAGAAGAAAAAATGTAAGGAATTATTTCAGGAATGTTTTTAACATAAATCCTAAGGTATCCCACTGTCCAATTTCTTCTGTAAGGGCTTGGTAGCTGAACTCCTGTTACTCCAGTTTCTCAGTTGCTGCTGAAATAGAATTATGTAGAGGGAGTGTTTTTTCCAAGGTTTCTTTTTATTCACTTGTGAAAAATTGTAAAGAATGGAAGAGGAAAACCATCTAAACTCACCTTGAAGTGTTTTGCATTAATTGAATTTTACTTAGGTGTCAAAATCATTTAGGTACTGATTTTGAGACATTCCAGGCATTTTAGAAAAGTTGACTTGGTTGGATTACTCTGCAGAGTTGCTAAATGCAAAGTCTATAGCAGCCTAAGATGGAATTCAGCCCTCTGTCATGTCAGTAGGGCTCCTTACATATGGAGCTGAGCTGGCTCTCCAGACATAGTCCTGTTGCAAGAGAGCTACGGATTCATCCCTTTTGCCCCCAGAACCCAAACCAAGGTGCCTGAATCACTAGTCTGGTTGTCTCTAGATGTCTCCTGCTCTGTTCCATAGTCAGGAAAAACAGGGGCTCAGTGGGATTGAGAGAAGCCTCAGGTAACATGTCCTTCTCCACTGACTGTAGGAGAAATTCAAGTCTCAGGTAGGCACCTTCATTCAGCAGGATGGTCAGAGCACCTGCATGGCATGGGTAACGATCTGCAAAGTCATCTTCCAGTGCAGCATCACAAATACAGCTCTCAAAATCTTAAAAGCAGCATGCCTGACTTCACCAGTGGGAGGAGGAAGGGAAGGCAAAACAGGCTTTCTTGTCCTGCTCCACATTTATTGCATTAGCTCAAACAACCTTTCAATTTTCTCATCCCGTGAGGCAGCAAGGTCAGTTGGCTGCATAGCTTCTCACCTTCTCTTCTGTTTGGATGGCAGCTGAAGCTTTTCCAGAAGGCTGACGGGAAACAGCTGGGTTTGGCACAAAGGTCTCAGAGTTCTTTGCAAACAGCATCTTCAGTTTGTGCTGCAAAAACACGGGAGTTCGGTTTGTCTCAGAAGGCAGCCATCGTCCAATGTGCTACAATGTTTTACTTAAGCACCCAGCAGTGAGCAAATTGTGCTCCCCAGAAATGGAGCCAGGTGTAAGAACGCAGCAAAAGCAATGCCTTGGGTTTTGTTTGTTTGGGTTTTTTTTTTTTTTTTTATTTTAAACTGTCCTTACCATCTGAAGGAAAAGTTTGCAGTGAGTCACCCAGAGTTCCTTCTTGCGAGCTGCAGCATTGTACTGCTAAAGCAGCAAATGTGGGGACATACAAACAGCATGTCACTTCTTAGGAACTGACATCGCTGGTCTCCTTGAAACAATGACAATGAATATAAAAATTCATTATCACATTGCCTACAGAACCAATAGGGAGCACCTTCTTCTTTTCATCACATTATGTTACTTGTTATTTTGTGCATATTGTTAGTATGCTAAACTTCAAGAGATGAGTTGCAGTTAAGCTTGTTCCTAACTGCAAGTCACCTCTTAAAATTTAGCATTTGACTACATTTATTGGCTTGGTGAAACAGAGATGAGACACAGCATTATTTTGTAATCCAAACTCCATTCTATTGATAGTTTCATACAGATGTGATAGATTTTGTAGTTCATCTGTCTTTAAGATAAAATTCCAGTTTCAAAGAACTAACCCAAAATATGTTGAATTCTAATCAGGAGAATAGTACTGGTCTTCATAGGTACAGAAATAGAAAATAAGTCAAAAAAGTTTTTACCACACCATGGAGAAAATTAGAACCAAGATACTATGGCAGTGTCATAATCTAGAAGTTATGCCTAAGGGACGAAATTCCAAAATGCACTCTCATATATGTATTAATGCTCTCTGGTAAGACTAGTGACTTCATAGCCCGGTCATTTTTACAGTGCTTTATTTCTATCGTGAGTGTAATATTCAATCTTTCTGTTGTGCAGTCAGATTAGGAAATGAATCTGCCCTATCCAGAAGTAGCTAGTGGGGTATTTTTATAGATCAAAGCATGTAGTGGCAATGGAAATAACAGTTTCTTCTCCTCAGTTACTACTCAAAAATTGCACTGCAAGTACGCTACATAAGCAGCACACCAACGTGCTGTTGTTGCTGATCATGGCTGTTATCAAAGCTCCTTGTCACAGCTGATGCAGAACTTTAAATACTGAGAGTACAGAGAGCTCCTCCATCCCCTGAGGTGTTTGACTTTGTTTCAGTGACACAAACTGAAATTAAACTGGTATAGTTAATTGATTCTTGGGGGTTTTTTTTGTTTTTTTTCTGAGCATCTCACTACTGGTTTACAATGCTGCATTGTAGGGAAGGAAGCAGAAGCTTTTGGCATTGGCCATCTGAGGGTTTTGCTGACAGGAATAATAAGGTAGTTGAGAGCATGCTGAACTGCTGGTGGGATAGTCAGCAAATCACTTTTGACTGGTTCACGCTAGAGCCAAATATTTCATATTTACATCACATTCATCTGTGGAGAATTAATCTGGTACTCCAGAAGGGTGGAAACTGCTTAAGAATCTGTTACACAGGGTCCCAAACTGCCAGTACTGTGGATGTCATGCTTCCAGGAATAAAAGCATATGTGCTAATTTTTAATTCAGAGTCTCTAAATATGTCTTCTGCTTTGAGAATAATTTGCTAGTCTGCATAAACTTTTCTGTTGCTGTTTCTGTTGAGCAACATAGGGGCAGGGCAGACAGTGCTCTATATTTTTCTCAATTGTACCCGATTGCTATAATTTTATTCGCTATGGGCTGGTTCAGATCAGATGTAGTCTCAGGACTTAACACTTGTGTATTGAACGGGCAGTATAAAGAACATGAAAGAAAAGATTTCACTCCAACTTGAAAACCTGAGTCTGCTTCTCTTGTTGACATCTAACCTGAGGAAAAAAAAAATAGTGTGCTAAGGGAAACAACAGAGTAGTGGTTTGAGATCAAAGAACACCTGACAGAAGGAAGAACGGCAATTGTTTTGACAGCTGAAAAATCCCAGAAATTGTATCTTTTTCTAATTCTGGACAAACCTAGAATTTACTACATTTGGCAATTGTCCTGCTCATGGCTCTTCTGACTAGATCAGGACTGTTCTGACCATGCACAGTAAAAGACAAGTCCAGGGAGCTGAATCACTGAATCAGGGATAGACTCTTAGCTGAGGACTGAAATTCCCATTGAGGCTAAAAACAGTTAAGCTAGATTTTGACTTGGGCAGAAATGGAGCCAGTTCGAGTCCAAAATGTTAAATGGGAGGAAATACTGACTTCTTGCCAAAGTTTTATGCAAGAAAAACCAATTAGTACTGCAGGGCTTGCCTTGTTAATTTTACTGAAAAGCCATTTTCATGAGCATAGACATGAACACACCTGTAGGTGTGCAAAAAAATGATGCACAACTGTTGTTTGCCTACTTAGTTAATAGTTTAATGGGAAAAAAAAACCCAAGTAACCACTGTATCTGGTCTAGTCTGGCTTTATATTGGCTGAAAGAAAATGGAGAAGTTATGTAGAATAAGGAGAAAGTAGGGCTTTACTAATCCAGAATTGGCCTCATAATGGAGTATTGCTGTAATCAGGCTTGTAGGTGAATGGTTTCTGTTTGTATGCTCTCTGGGATAATAGTTGCTTTTGCCTTTGTAAGATGTGAGCCAGCCTCTTGGGACTTTCTAAAAACTTTCTTACATCCTTTAAATATTCTTTTAAGAATTTAGCACAGATGTTTGAGCAAATGAAAAGAGCAAGTAGTTTTCATTAGTAGGCTCATGACTTACCCCTAAGGCTGTTTAAGGGTCATCATCATGGATTTGTGTCTCAGTTCAAACAGATTTGCTTATGACAGATCTTGAAATTAGGATATGAGGTTTACAAATAGACATATCAGGTGAGTGAGAAAGTTCTTTGATTTTTCAGTTTGAAGGGAAATAGGCATCTGAATGAAATAGAAATATTTTGCATTACATTTTAATATTATTTTGCACAGGTTTTTATATAATGAGCTTACTGCAAGAGCTCAGTTCTGGAAAGATAGAGTGCAGCTGAGTGCAGTGAGGTAGGATCCAAGCAAAACAACACTTGACACTGGGTTTGGATTAAGTATTTACTTCTTGCCTCTCTGAATTTAGAGCCTATCATAGGGAGCAGAGATAGTATGCAATATTCCACAGTATATGAAGCTGCCATAGAAGAAGAGGCCTGAGAGTTAGAACTAAAAATGGTCATTGCCTGACAAATCCCCACAACTAATGTACTGAGAGCTGGTGTCACTTTCTAGGAGCTGCTGTTGCCTTCCTACCCTCCCTCCCTGCCCCCCAGTACAGTTTGCCAATGACTACAAAGGCTCTGGGCTCTGAGCTTGCTCTGGGGGAAAAAAAAAAAAAAAAGAAAACCCAAACCAACCAAAACGTTGTCAATGCAGTAAGCAAAAGTTGTTAGCAGAAATCCAAGAAAATAAAAAAGCCTAGGAAGAGTTGTTACACCTGGCAGTGTTTTGTTCTCTGCTAAGGAGCTTCGGCGGGTCTGAGCAGCAGGAGCTGGGGCCGCGGCGTGCGATGCGAGCGGGAGCGGCGGGGCTTGGCCGCCGCAGCCGCTCCCTGAGCCCTGCGGTGACGTCCGAAAAGCGCAGCCACACGTCCGTGGCAGCTAATACTATTACCAGAGTGGTAAAACAGCAGGCTGCCAGATACATTAAGTACCCATATGGTATGCTTGGTTACCTGTCCTTCCTCTCCCGCCTCTGCTTTTGCTTTCCAGCACCTATGCTTTAAAAGAGTTCATTAAAAAGATGATTCAAATGCTGAGGCCTGAATTTCCAAGGCTGTTTTTTAAGAGTAGTCCTCAGCCTTTCCCTGTGCATGCAGAGATTATAGATTTAAACTCCCACACCATTCCCAGGATAATGACATAAACTCAAAGCATAAGTGTGGACTATCTAATTTTAGTCAGGTGGCAGTAAATTTTCCTGCATAAATGCAGCATGTGATTCTTCTCTGAGGAGAAAACAAAACAACTAAATATACTGCTCACAGTAACCCCTTTGCTAAAGCAGAACATCAGCTGCTACTTAAAAAAGTTGTCATTTTCTTTAGCTTCAAATTGGTTGTTACAGATTATATAGAGCAAAGATATGTCCAGGCGAAAAGGGCTGAAAAAAATTAATTTATATTTTCCCCTTGTCCCAATCAATCCAGATCACATATTGTGAAGTGATACTTGGCAACGGTAGAGGACTGAATTTGCTACCACCTTAACATGTATATTTATTCCTGTTAACTTTTCTCCACATGAGAGTGGGCAACAACAGAAGATGGGAGTGCAAGAACAAGTCTCAGGAAATCCTGCTGTAATCATCTTCTCAAATAAAAAAAAAGTGTCTGTCTAAAGCAAGACAAACACATTTGTATTTACCACAGCAAATTTTATCCCAGGTATAAGTATGCAAGACTAGCAAGAATTATGGCTGACAAATATGTATAGTGTGTAGTGCCTGGGCTCAGTTTCTGTACATTGTTAGGTTGTGTCACTTTCAAGTAATTGTAGAAAAACTTTATAACCAAAAGTGGTAGCCTGCTGTCTGCATTCATACCTTCCACCATCGATATCAGTGAACTGCCCACAAAATAGAATGAGTAAACCTGGTCCTTTTTGTACATAAGAATGAAAAAGATGTTTAAAACAGATTGTGTAATTATCTTTCAAAAGGGTTCCTTTCTTAGTCCAACTGAAGGATTATGATGTATTTTAGAGAGATTTTGGGGTACAGTGAATATCTGACAGATAAGGTGATTTCCTTGCTGTATTAAGCTGAGCAGAGGACTCAGAAGACATGAACACTATAAGTGGCTGTAATCTGCTTTGATGGGTTTAGAAAGTCAACAGACAAAAATAATACAAGAGGTCATTAAACAGCAGTGTGCAAGGTTTGGTGTCATCAAGATGTCTGATGCCATATGCTGGATGTCCTGAAGTGTTCACTGAACCTAGGTCATGAAAGCCAAGGCAGGATATTGACAACAGAGTAAAGCTTGTAGGATCTCTGTGGAGAGGCTTAGACACACTATGAGATTATGTTTGTTGGCTGAAAGAGCAATGTCAAAGCCCACACAAGCATAACTGTACATTTTGAAGCAGCATAGTAAATTCTCACACTCTCAGAACATAAAATTGAATATTGTGTTGGCTTCTTTATTCTACAGAATATTTTTGAGACAGTTCTAGAATACCTTTAATCTCTGTACTTGAATCTAAGCTATAACTTTTCTCAGAAAAGAAAGTTTCTGCTGATTTTTGTCCAATCAGTGCTTTCGAATAAGTAACACAAAACCACAAGTAGAGTAGCACAAAGAAAATCAGACTTTGGTGATTATTTTTAATTGAATGGTTACACTTGCTCCCGTGCATTCATGTCTGAAGATAAGTGCAGGATGATTTGGTTCTAAACTTGTCAGCTATGATCTCAGATTTCTAGGCAGATATCTGTAACGTGCCTTTTGACACAGGCTCTGTATAGGAAAGGCATAGCCTTCCCTTCTTCCCTTTTCAGTCACAGAACAAGCAGCAAGTAATGGACAAGGAGTGTTCCGAAGGTGACATCTCATGAACCAGCACCTAAGTACCACATAGAGCAAATGAGCATCCCTGTGAGGGGCTTAGGAAGATTGCCAGCTCAGCAGAAGTTTCTCATTTATACTCTGCGAGTGTATATTTGTCAAATAGGACATGTAATATCTCAGGAAAGTGAAGTTCCCCATACAAAGAGCACACATAGCTTTTTTCTGTATTGCATAAGAGTGTGTATAGCAAAAAGACAAAAGAAAGTTAAGAAGTGAAAGTCTAGAGCTAGAAACAGTTCTGCCAGAGTGCCTGACCATGGCAAGGTCAGATCCAAACAGATCATTACAGAATATCCTTTTAACTGCACTATCTTTTTTTTGGGGTGGTTTTTTTTTTGGTTTGTTTTTGTTTTTTTTTGGCAGCCAGTCATCAACTGGATATTAAAATATTTTTCTGTTTCTGTGAAAGTATGGTTTCTGTACAAGTTACTCAGCAGCTCTCAGGAGCTAAGAGACTTGCGTGACAGAAGCCACGTGAGCAGATAATAAGGAGATAAAGCACACCACGTTACAAGGAGGAGGAACAGGTGACTTGAGTTTCTTTCTGTTCCTGTCATTTTGCCTGCTTGAGATTAGTCACGATCACATTTTGTCCAGTGTTGAGACTTTTCATAATTTGTCTTTGTGTGTACTGAAGACTTCCACATACAAGCACGCATAATAGTAAGAAAAGGATATAGATAAATAAAAAAAGCAAACATAGCTGCAGTGAAGCTTATCACAAATGTGAGCAAAACAGAATAATTAAAAAGCTTTATAGGTTGAAGGCAAGAAGGATAGAGAGGCTAGTAGAGTTTTAAAGAAAATTTTAAACTACTGGGTGAATATTAAATTGTGAATTTCCTTCTCAAGGTCCATTTGTGTACACTGCAATATGAGTGTTTTCCATCTTTGCTTGTGTATCTCTGAGAGAAGTTGGTGTAAATCTTCTCTAAAGTCTCGAAGGTATTTTTTGATACATTGCAACAAATTGCTCTTGCCTTTTTTACACCTCTAAAAATTAATAGAGGACTCCTTGAAACAGAGACAAAGCCTGGGATACTAACACAAAATTTAGGTTCATTCCTTTTGCTTATAAAGACAGTGTCTGAGGATCTAGAGCTGCTGCTCTGACTCACCCAGAGCCACCTTGTGATGAATTTAGGATCTCTCTGTATCTCTTGGAATTGCACATGTGGGGTACATTTTGATTGGACTATGCAGGTGTTGACTGCTCCTGGAAAATATCTGCCTGCATATTTCCATCTCCAGAAAATACACTGCAAATTAAAAATCACTCATTTCTGACACCCAAACTGTATGATCCAAATCCACCACCAGGAAAGAAAGGTTTGAGTACCTAAAATTTGCTCTCAACATTCATGTATTTTGGGTATAAATTGTGCCTGCCGAGATGCCTGTCTCTTCTCTGAATTAAGTAATATTTCAGGCTTCCAGGGCACTGTCTCACAAGCACCACAGATTTTATGCACGTTAGTTTTTGTTTACCCGCTGTAAATGACAGATTAGCATTTAAATGCTTTTGTCGCAGTTATATCTGTTTTGGATGTCAAACCAAACAAGCCATTATGTCTCCCTCAAAATAACACTCGCTGTTCAAAATTATTTCCTGCCATTTCCCCACTCTACAGGAGTGGCTGAGCAGGGAACATTTCACAGTACATATTGAATTCTAAAGTTCTTCTGAAATCTATCATTCATGGCAAATTAAGTCTAGCACGCACTGAGAAAGCAGTTGCATCCACTGAGGAGCTGCAGAATCATACTCTGAGTAGCAGGGATTTGTCAGTATAGGTTTCCCTTTTTTTCCTAATTTTTTCCCTTCTCCTTTTTATGCTATCTCCTGATGCTTCTTTTTTTTCCCTCTTTCTTCAGATTGTATTGTTCTCCAGTGGTCCAGTTTCTTGTCTTTCCTCCAGTGCAAGTCATCTTCTCTTTGTCTTTCTCCAAGAGTTTCCATATCCTCTTGGTTTTCTCTCCCAAATGTATGCTGAATTTATTCTTTGCATAATTTGTCATCTATATCTTGTACCCTGTCTCTTGTCCAGGTTTTTTTTTCTCCTGTCTCTGTATCATCTCTCTCAGTTCAGTAGGTAGCCACAGTTTATCCAGTCTTCTGATTTCTAGACTTTCCCCTGGTGTAGAGGAAAGATTAGTTTGACTGTGTGAGGGTGACAAGAGTCCTCAGAAGGATCTCTGTGTGACCTGTCCCCATCGTGAAGGTACATGAACAGTCTGACCTTGCTGGCTATCTTTTTCTGTGGGGCATAATCTCACAAATTTCTCTGAGTACCTTGTACTTAGAACAAGTAATTCTTGATCATTTTTACTTTTGCATGAAGGAAGTTGCTGTCTCATCATGCAGCCATTCCTCTGGCAACATCATACAATTTTAAAACAATTACATGACATTTTTAAACAGTTCACAGCACTTCACATCAAACCTCCAGCAGGATTTTGAGAAATACTTGCTTTAAAAGAGCATGTGCTGGAGATGTGCATCTAAAATTGGCAACAGCAGCACTGTGAGAAAGCGTGCAGCACCTCTTCACAAGAACCTGTGTAAGATCTGCACGTGGTTCTGGTTCTTGTGAATCTGTTGACCCTCTGACATTATGTGAGTTTGAAAGAACTGTATAAATATTTAAGTAGCATCAAAGTTGAAACTCCCCCAGCTGTGTTCAAGGCCATGTTGGATGGGGCTTTGAGCAACCTGGCTCAGTGGAAGGAGTCCCTGGCCATGGCAGGGGGGGTTGGAATTAGATGGCCTCTAAGGTCTCTTCCAGCCTAAACTGTTTTGTGATTCTGTGATTGATTTGACACCAAGGTACATAGTGCTGTGCATTTTTCATGACACTTAACTGTCTTCAGAAAGATCTTTCAGAGTCAGAGTGACTCAGAAAAAGACTTTATAAATGCACAGTAATAGACTATTATTAGATACAAATACCAGGTTTTATTAGGTAGACTAGTGATTCAAATACCATCCTAAGCATATATTTAAATGCACTTGCCCTCGTTCATTGGTGCAATTCATGCAAAACCCTGGTCTGATAAGTAAGTACAGGTTTGCTGAGCTGTTTCAGGCCTTTTCCAAACCTGGCCCAAGTTTGCCTTTGCAAGCAGAGTGCTGCAGCTGGGAAGCACACAGTGGATGTCACTCACTGCATCATGTCTCATCTGTGCATCCCCCAGATGGAGGCTGTGTCCTGTGCCGTGGGCTCAGCCCTGAGCTGGGGCCCCTGTCGCTCCCCTCTGAGCCGGGGGATGCTGCAGCACACCCAAACAAGCCAGTGCCCGTGCGTGGGCAGGAGGGAGGATGCCACACATGAAAGAGTAATGACAACGCCAACCCAGTTGTGGCACAACGTATTAGACACTCTGCTCTGACAGCCTAAAAGCATTGCTGATGACTGCCACTTCCCTCTGAGGGAGTGGTGGGCACACACATCCTCCAGACGTGGGGTTTCCCTGCTCCCTCTATCCCTTCTCTCCCTAAGTGTGGTCTCGTTGAAATCTGTCATCCTTTTCGGAGAGAGACATTTTAAATCCCACTGGTGATACGGAGAGTGAACAGATCCAGCTGATCCCACTCTGCCAAGCTAGTAACAGCCTACCCAGCAGCTGTGAATGCACAGTAGTCCCAAAAACAAGCCCAGAAAAGAGCTCTGCTTTTGCAAAAGTGTAGCAATAAGATGATAGGCTTGCAAGAACACTGGCCTTTTGCCCTGTTTTAAAATACTCTAAGCTGTCTAAGTACCCTACAATAATATATGTAAAAACATGCTCTGAGGCTGACAGCCTCTGAGCTGTGACCTATGTGTACATTTTCAGCAAGAAATTTAAGTTGCCTTTTGGCTTTGAAGAAGCAGTGATAGGTTCTTCCTCTTAAGCAGATGTATTACTGTCTGCTTCCTATGTAAATAAATTCTCAATATGACAGGTCACAATCTGAAGTAATTAGAGTTGAAAATATTTTGCATTAGAAGCTTTGGGGATAAAAAAACACCAATCAGCTGAGGAGAAATCTTAGCTAAAATAAGAGAAACATGACATCATTGCTTACATGTTGCCAGCTCTTGCCCAAGCTCACGATCCTCACATTTGTGTGATGCCTAAAGCACTGCAGAGTCTTCAGAGGTTGTAATGCAGTGAGACATGCAGCCTGTCAGGTACACAAACTTTATCAGAGATTAGAAAAATCCTGGCAAAATATTCAATAGCTTTTTTCTTGTCAGGGAGGCAGTATGAAAATAATATACATCCATATGAATGCCTATATATAGACATATGTATTTAATGTATAAATCCATTTATAATATTTTAAAATATTTATATATTTAGAAAGTATAAATATTTAATATATAAATAAATTTATGTCTGTATTGAGGAAACTACACATGCAGGTAGAAATACTCATTTCAGCTTTGGGATTGATGTAGCAAACCAAAAGCATTTATTTTAGAGGCAAAAAAGGGAAGTTTCCTGCCTAGGATGCCTAAAACCACTGACACTTAAGCAAATATATGGCCCAGGGAGTCCTTAAACTTACAGCAGCTGTCCAGTTTGTCCTGGGGAGCCTTTGGTGCCTTCCTGGGGCACTCAGTATGGGCAAAGATGCTGCACCAATATTACCCTTGCTTAGTTAGGCAGTTTCCTTGATAACATGATTTACATTATGTTATAACCCTAATGATTTGATTAATGCCCACTGTTACAGCACCAGCACAGATAAGCCTGAATGCCATCAGCCAGCTGTGTGTGCCTTCTCCTCTGCCTGCCTCTCAGGAGGTTCCCAGCTGCCCATGACAGCAGGGTGCCCTGGAGCCTGAATCCCAGCACTGCCACTCACCCCGTTGGGGCACATATTGCAGTACCTAGCTGAAGGCACTTCACTGCAGGCTGAGGCCATTCAGCCTCTTTCTGACAGGGGGTTTCCTGTACACATGGACTTCAGAGGCTTTCTGGGTGGGATACAGCTGCATCTTCACCTCTAGCAAACTGTGATGTTACAGCAAAATTAAGTTTGCAAGTTTTAAATATAAACCACACAGAGATTTCAGAGTTTACAACCAGCCTAGTAAATAATGCAGTAAAAGTGAAAGATATGTTTTAAGACAGTAATTGCATAATGCCCATAAAACAAATGCAATTTTCAGCATTTCTAAGTGCCACATACTCCTCCAGTCATAACTGAAGGATCTCTTCAGTAAATATCAACTCTTGCTAAACTAGAGCTCTGTCAAGTTTCTCTGTCTCCCTTAGCTGCTTTCTGGCCTGCATTGCAAATCTGCTCATATTCTCTTCGTATGCCACTGAAAACTGCAGTCCAACTTGGAAGAATATTTTCTGTTAGGAAAAATGTAATCCAGTATACATTTATAAAAAGTCTGCAACCCAAGTATCTTTTTTAAACCCAATCAAACCAATCATACATGTTCTTGTAATTCATTTCCCAATTTCTGCTCAAAGTATATCCTTTAAAAGGATAACTGTGTAAATGGTATTTTGCAGATTCACAAGAACCATTTAAAAGCAGAGTTAAAACAGGCAATATAAAATAATGGACTGTACTAGGGTATTGTTGTGAAATTTATTTGTAATAAAAGTTTGAATTGCAACATGCAACTATTCATCATTTTATCATTGTCTGAGGTTCATGATAACAAGAACATTAAGTCATTAGATTTATTTGAGCTTCATTTAGATGTATTTCGAGGCAGGCATGAAAGCAATTAGAGCTGCAAAATAAGTGAGCTATCACTAGCCAGTAATTTAGCCACATGGGGACTGATTCCAGCCAGCCTGGTCAGAGGAGTGAAGGGCATTCTTTCCTCACCTGCAGCCACAGGCTGGGAGGTCACAGCAGCGAGGTCCAAAGGGCTGACAACTTTGCCTGCCAGTCAGGAGCTGGGCCAATGCAAAAGTGGGATTTTTTTCCCCTTTTTTTTTTTGACTTCATGGCCCAAGGGATCTGTGTGGGATCACCTCACAGCCAGAGTGTCTTTGGCAGCTCATGGAGGCTGAGTACTTTGACCTTCCTTGAGCCATCTCTGAGCCTTGGTATTAAAAAGGCTGAAAGTCTCTCTCCTCCAGGCTTGTACAGATAGAGCTGGAAAATACAGACCTGACTCAGTCTCTGTGGAAATCACTTCATGAAGTGTAGCATCTTCTGATGCCACCTCACCAGATCACCACCTCACCACTTTGAGCAAGTGCAGACTCATATTTTTGGCAAGTCTCCTTCCTACCCTGGGAGATATATGCAACAGGAGAGTTTGAGAGGACCAAAAGATTTAAGTAATAGAGGAGGAAAAGCATAGAGCAAAGAAAAGAATTGCTAAATATTCTGTGTTACTATTATTTGTATTCACCAGAATTCTTTACATCTAGCCATATTAATGACGTTAATTAATGAAACTTTACAGTGACTTAAGTGCCATAGTATTATCAGACCTAGCCAAAACATTTGAAAGGAAAAATGGGAAAGGCGAAATATCAGAGCTCTTTCAGATGTTGCTTTTAATAGTTTTTAACAGTGCTTCAGTATAAATATATTAAAAATGGTCATTCATCTTTTAAATACAACTTCCAAATTCAATGAAAATGAGAAGTTCTGTAAATTCTATAAAACATAAAAATTACTGAAGTGCAAAGAAATTCTGCTAAAACTGAAGAAAAATTTGAAAATTGCATAGTGTGGCAGAAGATTATGAAAACAGAAATAATAGATTAACTTGCTTCCTCCAGGTTTAAGTAACATCAGTCTCCAAATTTGCTTAATAATCTAGGGAAGTTATCAAAATCCTTTCAGTATCACATTTATATTTCTGTGGTCTCATTGCCATTTCTGAGTTCAAAAATCCCACCTGCTATCTAAAAATCAGTGGCTGGTTTTAGATGACCATTTAATGTCAAGTTTAACGGCTCTGTACTTTTAACTCAAAAGACAACTCAATATTTATGACCTTTTAAATTCTGCTTTTTAAAATAAACTTTTACTATGGTCCCAGGAGATGAGAGCCACCAGGGAGGAAAAGAAAACCCAAGTAGCACCGAAGTGTGTAAAGGGTAAAGTAAAAAAACCACAGTGTATGTATCACATCCATAATGCACGTTGTATAATATATGTTGGCATAGGCTTGAACCTGCATTTGATACCAGGTTTGTCTGGAGCTCTTCTCTTGTTGGGAGACCACATGTCTCCCAACAGCTTCAGACAGGAATACCTGACACAGGGTTCAGTGGATTCTTCCCAGACAGCTCCAGTGCCATGGGTTTCCCAGCACAAAGGAAATAGGACTGCAGCGTGCATCCCTGTGGCCACCCACAGAGCTTGCAATGCTGAAACAGAGGCTTGTGTTAGTGAGAGCTGTTCCCCATCTCCTGCTCAGACCCTCACGTACAGAAACTCTGCAAGCATGCACGAAGTCTGACCCAAAGCTTCCTCAAGTCCTAGGAAAACATCTCCCTTGATTGTGGAGGACTTTGAATCAAACCTGTGATCTCCTATGAGCTTATGCTGACACTATGTTTTATTGTCTCTAATCACCAAGAAGTAACATGACTGAATCTGCAATGAAGCTCTGTTCTTGGTGACTACTGTATTTCCCCAAATATTCATGATTGGTAGTTTTCTAAGTACACATAAAGGACCTAATTTTCATTCTAAAAACTTTTCAGGTGTTTCTTGCAATACATCATGACAGGAAAGAATATTGCAGGTCAGTCACTTTACCTTGTCTTAGTGTAAACAGTAGTATCAGATGCTATAAAAGAAAGACATGGTTAGGTATGATACATGGATAAATAAAGTCCTGATTTCCATGTAGGTAGTTTAAAAAAAAAAAGCTGTGGACCTAACTTTCCAGCTAAATAGGGGATGATAGCAGGGCTAATTACTATTATTATGTTGTAGGAATAATTGCTGCAAATGCAAATGACCACTGAGATGTATAGTTGGCCTCTCGATAATTCAGCTATTATTACTGTATATGAAATTGCATCCATTACATAAAATTATGCATAGTTTTCTCATAGTTGAGCTTTTAATCCTGCACATGCTCTCAGCTAATGTTTTACAGAATCACAGAATCATAGAATGGTTTGGGTTGGAAGGGACCTTAAAGATCATCTAGTTCTACGCCTTATGCCATCAACGGGAATACTTTACACTAGACCATGTTGCTCAGAGTTCCATAAAACCTGGCCCTGAAGAATTCCTCTATGTGAAGTGTTCAAGCTTTTCACTTAAATCCTTTTAACTTTACTTTTAAATGATTGGCACTGTTTGCTGAGGCGATGCTTTTGTGTGCTGTGCAGTGCCAAGCTGGAGTGGCAGCCTGTACTCCCTTGCCTACTTTGCAGTTATGGAAGCACTAGTTTGCTCTGGGCACTGAACTGCTTCTCAAAAACAAAACCATTTTTCATAGTGCATCTGTAATCCCCACACAGATCCAGGGAGCTCCTTTGTGTTGCATTTTCAAGGAATGAACCAAAGAATCTAGAGATTCATAAGGGGAGTTCAGGGTAATTCAGAAGTTGTGCTCCATACAAATTTGCCACATCTTCCCAGTTCTTTGCAGACCTTATGATGTTCAATGTGAAAAACTCAGAAACAAGTGATACAAAGTTGAGGTGATAACAAGTTAGAATCTCTGCTGTAATTTTTAAGTGATATTTAAGCTGTCATTTTTGTGGGAAGAAACTCGAATGCATGGCCCAAATGCTCAGAAGTCAGAAGGCTAATCCATTATCTTTGAACCATGTCATTGGTTTCTTTTTAAATCCATCTTATGTTTTCTGGAAGGGCTTATGGTTGACTTGCAAGTTGATGTAATGAATTGGGAAGAAAAAGGTCTGTTCTAAACCCAGATATGGGCAGAAAATATGATACTGATGATACCAGACGTGTTTAAGCTCTGGTGTGTGTCTTGCATCCCGTGTTCTGAGTGGGGCCTGTCTGCTCCTTTAGATAGGTTTCATTTTCTACTGAAATAGGTTTGACCATGGAATTACAACCATTAACATCTGGACAGTTCATACCCCAGTGGCTTCCAGGCTTCTTCTGAGTAAGCTGAACATAGGGAAAATCTTTGAGGAGAAGAACTGGAACACTGTACATCTTCTGAGACAGGATCTGAGGGACATCATTTTAGGTTTCATGTGGCAATAATGGGAAGTGTACTCAGGAAGAACTGAAACAAATATTATCTGATATCCACTGAGTTTCTTTGAGTCATTTTTTTCTGATTAGTTATTTTGGAAGAAGTTTGAGAGGTTTGGGAACTTGGCTTTCTTTCCAGTGTTAACCCCACATTTCCCTGTCTCCAGACTGAAGCAGCCTTTGGGTGGTCTGAAATAATTGCTTATTTTCTTGTTTTCCATGTCAGTGTGGTGATAATACAGGACTAACCTACATGTCCTTAGCTTGCTTGTTTGTTGTAAACCTTGCAGCTCAGGTTCCAGTGGCAGCATGGTGGCTCAGGTTTCAAGTGCACAAGACTGACACAGACCTGAGAAACCTGGCTCTTGGAGAAAGGCAAGTCTCCCTGCTCCTGCTCCTGCTGAACTGAGAGCGCCTCAGGACTGAAAAGTTACTGCCTCTTAGACCTGGGGGGCCATGGAGGGGCCTCATAGCCATACCAGATGCTGACTTTTTTGAGAAGTGTCTCCCTCCTCCTGTCATGCAGGCCTGACATATCCTACTTCTGCTAATTTTATGTCCGTTTTCTTCTTTGGAACAGAAACATTCAGAAATGCCACACTGGGATATCCATTATCTTCTTTAACTAAACATATCTTACTAGGAATTTACAAACATGGAGAAAGAGATCTTCATTTACATCAAGACAGTTTTGCTGACATCCCTCAGACAATGCAAGCCCACAGGGCCTGGAAACAGATAGACAGGAATCCCTAATGCTGCTGTTGTGGCAGAAAGTGAGGAGAATTAGACTTGTTTTGTTCACATTGTGATCTGTGCACTGAACTTTTTCTATGAATTATTTCTTCTTTAAATGATTTCCAAGCTTGGAAAAACCATTTCAAATATAAACCACTTAAAGCTTATTATTGTTCTGAAAAGCAATTGAATTCTTTCAAGAATAAATTTGTATAATAATAGGTCAGAATGATTTGCATGACAAAAAAATACTTTTACACCGTAAGTTGTCTATAGAAAAGCCACAGTAAAATAAAAAAGCTGATTAGTGCCTCTGCCTCCCCCTTTTTTTTCCAATTATAAGCTCCAGTTTATTGCAATAATTTTTAATTAAAATGTAAATATTCCCTGCCTGATCCTATTTAGAATATTTTGGGTACAAGATACAGCAAGCCTAAAACTGCTAACATAATGGAAAACAAATTCATGAATGATGTATAAATGCAAAAAATTCACTTTTAAAGGTATTATTGTAATGGTCAAAGATGTAGTTGAAAAAGCCACTACCTCAGAGATATGCTATATGAATATATTAGGAGCCTTCTTATAGGTAAGGTTATTATAACATATTCTTTGTCTATGCCTGTCTGATTGCAACACAACTTCAGCTGAAAGGAAACTTTGGGGGGCACTTACCTTCAGTACTGCAGTAAGTACCACAATGACCAGAAAAGTATATTTTTAATCTGATTTACTGTGTAAGGGAACAAAAAAACCCATAGATTACCTTTTGGACCTTAGATTTGTGTAAGACTAAAATGGGTTAAATGCAAATTCAGGCTATCTTTAAATTAACCAGAGGAGGAACAAGCGTGTCTGTGCTCAAATTCTCAGCACCCAAGTTTCTCTGAGGTTCTTGAATGGATTTTGTGCACAGTTCCAGCACCAGAGGCAGTGGGCACACACTGAAACACAGGAAACACTTTTTCACTGTGCAGGTGACCAAGAGCTGGCACAGTTTGCCCAGGGAGGTTGTGGAGTCTCCATCCCTGGAGATACTCATCTGGACATGGTCCTGGACAACTAGCCCTGCTTGAGTAGGTAGGTAGCACCAGATCATCTCCAGAGGTTCCTTCCCACCTCAGCCATTCTGTGTTTCTCTACTTTGCACCCTGGGATAATTTTTGTGCCATTCTGCAAAAGCCAGTTTGGGTTTGTCCCCACAAATCTTGGTCTGTACCGTCGGCACTAAAGGGACCTCTCTGCTCACTCTGCCACATGGCAGGAAGGAAGGATGGTGGGCTCTTAAGCTTCTTCCTTCCTTCTTTTTTGACAGTTCTGAGATTGGAAAGGATTTTCCCATGAAACAGGGCCATCAGATCTAAGACCCCACTGAGCCTAGTAAAGCCCTATGGAATCACTGGCTCCAGGAGGCTTCCAGTGGATCCACCTCACCGGAGAGGGAATGTATCTGTGGGGTTAAGATAGCATGTACAGCATCAAGGGTGGAGAAGAGGGTGAGGGAGAGAAGAGATGGAATTATCACCTGTATTCGTGGCTGGTTTTCCCTTTTGGTGAAAGGTCTCTCTCATTTGATTATTCCTGTATTTGTCTTGGAGGTATCCTTTTGCAGTTCCCCACTCCCTGGCCAGCCAATTTCTCTCCCAGGGAGGAGACTTTCCCACAGACTGCCCACATCTCAAATGACTCTTTCTTTTCCCATTCTCATTGTAGGCTTCTTCAAGTTATCATCATTTGCTTCTTTTCTCCCTCCTTGATGTTGTGAGCAGTGTCTCTGCCAGGGACAATCTGAAATGGTTGCCTGTAGTGTAAGAAACTCCTCCCGAGATAATGAGACACCAGAAATACAAAAAGCCTGTAGTGAAACTTCCCAAGTACCAGCCAGATGGGAATTTTGAATTATCTGACCTAGGAGAGAGTGGGAGATGATGACTAATAGTTCCTTTCTTTATTAAAAGGGAGATATATGTGCTCCAAAGTGAGAGAAGATGCTTCCACCAATCTTCCCTAGTTTGATCCCTGTGTAGGAAGGAGAATTTATGTGCCAGTTTGGCTTGGCTCTGCACTCTTACAATACACAAGTGATTTTTACTCCCCTGTTTTTTCATTCAGATGGGCTGCTGTTCAGGACATGGAGGTTGTTGATGACAGAAATAGAGCTGCATAAGGGAACCTGCTGTGGTCCAAACTCTGCTGGTACTGCTTTTGCTGCTCTAGCCAGCTGTGTTGCTGAGAGTCCCTTTGCATCAAAGCATGCTGCCTTCAAAGCTGAGAGGAGTTTGCCTCTAGTCTTCCCCTGCACAGAGACTAGCTATAGTTAGGGATGAACTACTTCACATTTTCAGATGAGTGTCTCCGTGATTGAATATACAGACAGTTTAAAATAAGTAACAGATCCAGCAACTTTGGGAGATATGTGAATTACATGGTGTTATTTCAGGAGTTTGCACTGTTCCTTTTACTGTTAAATATATTAGCTTTTCAGCTAACTTTGTCAGTTTCTGGGCCCTGTACTTCATTGTCAGAGAGCACTTCTAAGGACCAGCCTCCCTTTCATGACTTTTTAAAATGTGTAGGAATCAATACTTGGAGCTTAGGAATGGCAAGTTCCATTCCTGGAGTAAAATTACAATAAAATCTTGGAATAAGTTGTCATTTTTCTTTCAGACATATGTTGTGTAATCTCTCTTTCTTGTTGGTTCTCCAAGGGTGGATTTTGTTTTGCCTAAGATTCTCTCAATACAAACTGGCAGAATATCCCATGTGTCGCTTTCTGTTATTATTCAAACTAGTGCTCACTAAGTAGAAAACCCCCCTTTAAAGTAAGTGGCATTTTTCAAGCATGATAAGGCCTTTATTTCCATTTTCAGTCCAGCTATTTAAATCGTTTTTTGTCTGACTGGTGATAAATATGTCTGGCTTGATTGTGTAGAAAAGCAGAGGTGTTCTGAAATGGTGCTGTTTGGGAAGCGTAGAAGTCAGCCACGCTGCACAGGAACTTCAGTGTAAACCACTTTAACATCCCACCCTTTCGGGTTTTCTTCCTGTAACACCCACTCATTTTGCACAGATGGAGAGATGTGATGGATCATGGAATTAAGAAACCAAAAGCTTTTTTGTTAAATTTTTAATCCACTCCTCCCACACATTCATAGTTCCTTGATTTACAGTTTAATTCAAAATGAATGAGCTACCAGTCTTTACTAGCACGTCTGTTCATAGCATGTGCTAGCTGCTAACCACATGTCTGACCCTCTAACATTTCTTTTATTTTTCCCTAAACAGACAGGCTTGCAGCAAACAGTAGCTACCACCTGACCACTGTATCTTTCAGGCATTACTCAAGAGGCAGCCTTTGGGAAGCAACACTCACTTTTCTTTAAATCCCCAATAGTACTATCTTTACTTGAAATAATCACTGTTTCCTAATAAACAAGAAGAAATGCTTTCTAAGAGAGTCTTTGCTCATTTGCTGAAATGATGAGTACATAGGATAAAACAGACTAAAATGGAAATAAGACCAATATGGACAGCTGTTTATAACTGATAGATAATTACACCTCACATCTCCTTTCTACCTATATCTGCCTCGCCTTACACAGGAAGGGGATTTAAAAAGTCTCTAGCTAATTCTCTCACACTAAACCAAATAATTGTCAATTATTTCTTGCAAAAAGTATCATACAGACTAAACAGAACCTTTCATCATAGATGAAGTAGGGAAGGAAGGAGTATTCAGAGGGCAAATAAGTAACAATATTCATGCTTTTAACAAAAAGAAACCCAAGAGAAACCCAAACAAGCCAACAAACAAACAAACAAAGCCTAATTTTCTGTCGCCTCCTTTGAAGTCCTTTAGTGACTTACATAAGGTACTTTTGGGATTTCAGAGCTACCTGCTGTTTATCTCCTCCCCACCAGAAGGAGCTGGGGCAGGTAGGGCTTTGCCAAGTGTTTCTCAAACTCCTTTCAGCACTTTGGATGCATCCATTCTGCAGAGCAAACTGGAAGTGCCTGACTTTCTGTGTTTTCTTCTGTTTGTATTTGTCAGTGGCAGGGACATGAAGAACATAAACTAGAGATACTGTGATGTGTACTCTCAGGGATGCTCCTTACTTATGACATACAAAATAACACAGAGACTCACAAACCTTTAATTTCCTGAATTATTTGCAACTTTTTTTCTGAGCCCAGTTGCAGTTGTGTAAGTTCACAGTAAGAGCTTTGAAGTAAAACTACTTCTACCTCTCATTTATACAGATATACCTAGTATAAAAAAATAGTAAAGACTTTTTTTTTTTACTTTTCAAGGTTTAAACTTACAGGCAAGGTCATTCTTCCATGTAGAAATCGTTGTAAGAAAATCCTGTGAGAATTTCAAAGCATATGTTGCTCTCATCTCATCTGTGATCCTAAAGGGTTCACTGTTGCCCAGAGAGTAAGAACTTCAGTCATACAAGATCACAGATCTACTGAATATGTCATACAAATCTTTATTTCTCTGGGTTTTTTTCTGCTGGAAATTTTCCTGGTGTTCCCTGCTGCTGAACTTTAGGTGACACTTCAACTAGTTCCTTGAAAAGGCTTGTCTAGACTTTCATTCCATCACGGTGACATGAACCCTGATCCTTCACAACACATTCTGGCCCTTCTCCCTTTGGCTTAGCTAAGATAGTATGTGGCACAGGAATTTAACAAGCATGAGATGGATGCTGACAGGCAGGGCAGGATGTAGCAGTGACATCAAGAGAATAAGGATTTAGAGGTGCCAGCCTGAAAGAGCAGTACTAATGTGTGTTTAATCCAAGCAGGCTTCTCTTTTATTAGTAATTCTCTGAATTTCCACAGGACACCTGATATCTCCTTGTCCAACTCATTGTGGTGAATGTGACTGCACAGCTAAGAGGTATTAGATAAATTATCAGCAAGTAAAGTAGCTTGGTTGCATTTAATCTGTACAGAAATTAGAAACCTATTTTGAGAACAGTTTCCATGCTGCAGCATGGAATATTAGCAAGACAAATTGAGCAAAGTGCCACTTTATCATCCAGGTAGGTGTGTGCAAAACCCCTGGTTTTGCATCCAGCATAGCAGAGGTACCCCCTTTGTGTGTCTGCCCCCGTTAAGGCCAAGGAGTGGCAGAAGGATTTCGTGCTCCTGGTTTATCTCCTGACAGCAGTAACACTGTCTCAAGGGTCAGCCAGGCTTTTCAATTAAGAAATAACAGCAAGTGTCTAAACTTTGATCCCTTTCCATTTATTTGACCTCTTCAGGGTCAGAGTTAAATATTAAGCATTTCTGCTTTCCACTTGATGTTGTTCCTGTTGTGAATTCACCTTCCCTTCAAGCCCAGAAAATCAGATTACATGATCTCCCACATACTAGCTGAGTTTTCATCTCTTCATCTTCCCATTGGGTTTGCCAAGGCTAATGTTGTTCCTTGTCAGGAAGTTTTATCTGGCTCCTACTCTAAATTACCTTTCTTAGCTGCATGCCATGATTTCTAGTGTCACTCTGAGAAAATTCATCTCCAGAGTCATATATTTTATAAAGTACTACAGAGTTCCCCACTCAGCCTGCTTTTAGCCAGCTACATGTTTAACTCCTCTGGTCTTTCCTCGTGAGTCAGCGCTTTCCACCCTTCTCTTCCAATGCCCCTCTGTTGCACTGAGTGTTTCTGACAGTGAGCAAAGCTCAGTGCCACCTTGCTGGGACAGCCAGGCAGGGTAGTTACGTAAAGGGAGCCCCACAGGGAGCACCAGGCCACCTCCCTTTCCCCTACTGCGAATCCTGTGTGCCCTTAAACACAGTTTTGCTGCAATTTTGCATTGCAAAATCATGTCTGAGCTACTGCCTCTGGCATTTGCAGGCCCCTTGCCATTCCTGCCTTCCTGACTTTCCCTCCAGCTGGGTCTCAGGGCCATTCTCAAGGAGTTTAAGTCCTGCCAGTGTTGCTGAGGGGAACACATAGCCCAGCAGAGCCCCTGCAGGGCTCCATAGGGGACTGAATCCTGCTGGTGGCAGAGCTGATGTACACCCCATCCTTACTCAGCCCAGGGCAGAGCACAGCTGCATCCAGCTACTCCAGCATGATTTCCCTTGGAAACTGATTTTCTGGAATAAAAGTAACTTGACTTGAGAGTAAACAAATCCTTTTTATCCCAGATTGGAATGGCTGCACAAGGGACATTCCCTGATAGTTTTACCAATGTAGTTGTTCAGTACAGATGTATGAGCAGCTTTTCACATGTAGATAAGCCATAAATTGTATTCCTGTTCCTGAATGGCTCTGCATTTTCCCTGAGTAAATCACAATTCACCATCAGTCTGTTCATATTCCTAATTGTTATAGACCCCTTTGTGTTACTTTATTATCAACACTTGGCTACTCAACTCATCTCTGTTTTGCATTATGTGGAAATTTCATTACTACAAGTAT
This sequence comes from Rhipidura dahli, assembly GCA_013399225.1. Taxonomy (NCBI): domain Eukaryota; kingdom Metazoa; phylum Chordata; class Aves; order Passeriformes; family Rhipiduridae; genus Rhipidura; species Rhipidura dahli. The sequence continues at coordinate 490,737 of VXAC01004705.1, read as the reverse complement.
TTCCTCCCCCTAATGGAGGTACTTAGCAATAACCATGTCGTGCTCTGATTCCTGTGATCCTCAGTAGACACATTCTCACTACTACATTGTCATTCATCATCACCTTTTGTTTATGTTTTCAGTCAGTTTTCAATCCTTGTAATGATGTTTATATCCATCTAATTTGTATTAACTAGTAGATTAAGATTTGTTTCAAGAGATTCCAAAATACCTCACTAAAATTCAAATAGCATATGCCATGCTCCCTTCATTCATTACTTTTATTAATCTACCTGGTAAAATAATAAAGTCTGCATAAGACTTTCTTTTAATAATTGCACACTGTATTTTTATTAAGGCTGCTACATCCTCTAAATGCAGACCTCTTTTTCCTTGTAAAATTACTTCTATTAGTGTACAATCAGTTGATCTAATCTTAAGTAGCATAAGGAGTCATTTCTCAGGTAACCCTTGCTTCAATCAGTGTAATCCAGTATAATCCCAGCTGACAGGCTCTATGCCTTAAAGGAGTCTGCTGCAGTGTTCAGCCTCAGGTGCAGGTGCTCTCCATGTGTAAACTGGGAGGGACTGTCTAAAACTGGCACCCCGACAAACCAGACTGCCTAAACCATTACAGTTTGTAAGGACTCTGAATAACTTGTTGCCATTAGGGCAGATGGAATGCTGAGAGGATGTGTATGATACTGTCTCAGAGTCAGCCTTCTGTTGTGGTCAAACATCCACTGATCCCTGATCTTCTGTAAGGAAAAGCTACACTGTTCTTTCTACAGTGAGAACAGTTAAACTGAAAATCTGGGAAAAGTTAGGTTTAAATCCATTTTCCTGTAGAAGGGTTTTTGCACTCATGCGGAATAGTGATACTGACTTGTTTGTGCTTCTTAACTATCCTGGGAATGGAACTTATTTTCAAAAGAAACAAGGCAGAATGGAGCAGAAATGTTGAGACTCTGGTATCTGTCTCCTTCTGAATGAAGTAGTAAGCAAAACAATTTGTTGCCTTATAGTCACATGTCCACTGTAAAGCTTATTTTTTCTAAAATAGGGATGAAATGCCCTTGGAAGTATCATCTCTACCCACAGAGAAGCCTAGGTAACTAGGTGCTTGCTCTTCAAAGGGCTAATATGGTGTGAAATGGATTAACATAATTTTTCCCTGGCTCTGGCTTCTTCAGCTGCTTTGGGTCTCATACTCTTGGAACCCATTTATAAGGAAAAATATGGGCAAACTCAAGTCCTACAGTTTCTTTCTAGATAAGACAGACTGATATGGCCATGCCACTATTCACAGCATGACTGAAAGTATTCTTATATGGTGATGTCCATAAACAATGCGTTGGAAACTAGATTCAAAATTTAGATTGTGGATATTTCCTTGTACAGGTGGTGAATACAAAGTTGTGGCATTGGGTAGGAGAAAGAACACAAAATATAACATTATTTTTTAAAAAAGTCATTGCTAGAAATACCAATTGAGCCTTTTACAACCTGGCAACTAACTCATCCTTCATTTTTTGACCATTCTTTCTGACTGATCTACCCTCACATCTGTCCTCAGTAGTGAAGAAGTACTTGGCATGAAGTGGATATTAATGGATACCAAACTATTGTAGGAACCTATAGGATTAATAATTTCCTAAAACTCAGACTGAGCATGATTGTGAGCCTTTCAGTAGATACCAGAAGATATAATAGTCATTCATTGTCTTGAAAACAATTTCTATTGGTGTGCAGAAAAATAGGAGCGCAAGTCATTTAAGCGACTGTTAAAGGAATCTGTGTATCTAATTAATTATTCAGGGTGTGCTATGAAAAAAATGATTTAATTGTGCCATGGGTTACCATGTTGAACAGGTGTTTGAATGACATTGTGGGTAATGCTGGTTTTTAACCTGTCAGTCTGCCATTCTGAAGATGTACAGAAATTTGCAGGAGCAATAATTAGCTTTTTGGGGCAGCTTACTTGGAAGGAGATGTTGTGTAGCTGTAGCCACTGTCTAACAGAGCACCCAGCACTGAAAGGCCATTTATAATATCAGTATAGTGTGGTCAATATGTGTGCTCTTGGTGTCATTGTCACAAGGATGCCCTAGCACTGGGAAACATAAGAATTGCTGAATTGGGTAAGGCACAGAGACAGGTACCAGGCAGAAGAACACTCTGAATATTGAAAATCAGCCTGCTTATCTTTGCTGGGAGGGTTTTCTGATGGTGCTAGTGACTTACTCAGATATACAAAAGTGCTTTTGTTTTCAGTGAATCATGATAATGTCTTACATGATTAAAAACATTCAAGAAATGCACTCATTTTCCTTTCCTACAATGGAAAAAATTGTGTCAGTACTTTCAAGTGTGGGAATCTTCATTAAAGAATTAACTCTGTGTGTGTAGAACCTGGTTTAAATAAATCTAACAGAACCCCTACTCCAACACCAAAATAGACAAACACTTCACAAAGAGAAGATGAAGCAGTGCAGGCTACTGTGCAAGATGAAGCAGTTCTCATCTGCTGTGCAAGAGAATCACATTGTGCAAGCAAATGAAAGGACAGATTTTTGGTGTGGTACCAGTAAAAGTTGTCAATAACTGAATTTTTTGAACCTCTCTGTCCTAGACCACATTTCTTATGGAAGTATCAACATCTTAGCATTCTATAAGTTTTTTTTTTTTTTTTGTCAGTCTGTTTCCATTAAATGTACACAAGAAAGCAGTGTAAAAGCAGAGAGTTTGAGTGTAATGCTTGAAGCTAATTTGATTCTCTTAAATGGGCTGACAGTTTTGCTGTGGGGAGGAAAAGACTTCAAAATAATCAAAGAACTTGAAAATTAGTTTGAAATCTCTTTGGTTTTGTTTATCTTATTTTTCTTTTTCCTATTTTTTTCCTGCTTGATTTATTTGTTTCTGTTTTTTGGTTTTTTTTGTTAATGAAGCTCCCATTCCAATCTAACATGACATTCTCAATCCTTGGATTAGAAGCAAATGAGAGGAAATAGGTGTGCGTAGGCTTTTTTCCTAGCTGTGAGATCAAAGCCACTGGCCACCTTGCCCGGTTGGTGTGCGTATGCGTCAGCAAGGGCATCACATGCTGGGGCTGTTTCACAAATGTCTTAGGCACAGAAATAGCCAGCAGGTCACTGAAGGACTCCACCAGTGGCAGATCACTTAATCAGACTTTACAAGTCGGCAGCAGAACCAATCCCTTCCCTGCCGCCCCAGCAGCTCCTGCCTCCACAGGCGCAGTCTCGGGCTGGCTTATCCAAGGATTGAGCAACTCAGCCAACACATAACAAAGATTACCAGCGTGGAGGAGAACCCTTTTACGAGGCTTTGGAGTTTGCACGGCTGAGATGTGCATGCCTTTCCATCATTCCTATCTCCTTGTGATTTTACGGGCTTTTTCCTCATGCAGTCCGGAAAATGTTCAAGATATCCCTCAGACTTGTCTAAGCAGAGCCAGTGGGTCTTGTTTACTTCATTGGAGTGACAAGAAAATTACATTTTCATTACAACAGGAAATGTCATGGAAGAATAGATTTCATGCCTGAATAATCCACAGGGTTATCCATAGTTTGATTGTGACCTACTGTAATTATCCTACCGGAGGATTACAAAGTCTCGCTCTTGTAAGATACAGTTGAAAATCAGATGGACTGACTGTTTGCTGCAGTTTTGCACTTAGAAAAATAATGTGGAAAAGTACAGTCATGCCCTAGCTGATTGTTGGTGTGATGTTTTTTTTAGTTGTGTGGACATAGATATATATGACTGTGGCAGTGTGACAGTATCCACATGCACTTGAAGATGCTCTGCATACAGTAATTCCAAGAAAATGTCTTATCTCTGTCAGACCAAGGAGAAGGAACATTTGGATTCTCACAGATTCAGAAGTTTGTTTACAGTGAATTATTTTTGTACACATTAATTTTCTATTATCCACATTACTTTTCACATACATAATTCATATTTTTTGCATAGTAAATGCATTTCATCCCTGGATCAACTCCTACATTTGTGATGTCTGCTATTCTAGCTAACACTGGGAGCTGGAAACCCCAGATATATTTGGTTTAGTCTTTGCAGCTGCCCACTACATCTCAGTATGTTCATATCTAGGGGTATCACAGGCTCAAATCCACTTTTCCATTCTGTTCTAGAGCACAGAGGGACAAGTAATGCCCAGTGATGAATGAGCCACATCCAGATCTCCTGCTTCATGAGGAGTAGTTCCATAGATAGACCTTTTCATCTTGGTTTTCCTCTTGGTAAATCAGAAATAACTCCACCAAAGTACAGTTTGAAGAGACAATAAGACAAATGAAGTATCATTTCTGAAGTTCTGAGACAGAATGAAATGCATAAAGAAAACAACTTCTTTCTTAATAAAAAATAAGAAAAAGCAAGTGAATGAAAGCAGCACTACTGCATTGCTTTCTTGTCTTGTAATATTGGTCATATATCGTTATCAAAATTTATTCAATTATGCATTACTATAATTGGATATATTTTATACTTCATGTACTATTTATCATTATATAGAATTTGATTATATTTTGATAGAATGAGAAAGTCCATATAAAATAATTGGTCTTTGATGGATTTGAAATGAAAGAGTTTTACCTCATCCACCTATTTTTATCCATTTAAGGATAAAAAATAGGAATTGTGCACAACAGCAAACATTTTATTTGCATTGATATAAGCCTGCCAATTCATCCATGAAAGTGAATTTCATAATAAAGACTGTACATTTTTAGACTCATCCAAGCAAATGTCCCTGTATTCTCTATCAATAAATAACACTGAAATTTACTATGCTAATGATGAGAACTAAGGCATATAATTGGAAAATTCACTTTCAACATTCATTCAGGAAAACCTTAAATGAAAAAAAAAAAAGCAAACCCCTTACTCTTTCTGGGCTCACTAGCATTTGCAATCTCTGTATTTATTTTTAACCAGAAATTCTCCTTTGTCAAAGGAGGGTCATGGAATTTAAAAAAAAACAACCACAACAAAACATAGTATAACAAAGCAATGTATATACATTTGTGTTGCTGTTTGTTTAAAAGATAATTTGTCCAAATGCTGATCTTGTATAGATATGTTTAGTTGTTCCATTAAGGAGAAGAAATATCTGATGACAGATGTCTGACTACAATTTAGCCCGTGCTACAAGTCCCTGTGGTGTTCCAAGGTGTTTGTCCTTGAACATTGTAGCTATACTAGTGGAAAGCTGTTCATGGATGGAGTGAGGCACTTCACTCATACAAGGGAAGTAGCAATACTTTTTTTGATCTAAAACAATGATTTAACAAGGTTGGGTAGTAAATATGACCGTGGTGTAATTAGATTCAAAGGAAAAACTTGTGTATTTGCTGCATAGAGGACAGGGTCAGTTAAAACTGCAAGGAGAAGCCTCCCAATGAGATATCAGATTCAGAATGGATCCCCTTGAGTTCTAGACTTGCCCTCAGAGGGGTGTTTAGGTGAGGCTGCATCCAGACTTCATCCCAGACTTGGTCACATTTATACCTAAAGGATTAGATGTGCACAATTGACCATTTCTATCAAGATTCCAAAGTTTCAGCACAATTATTTCGAATTGACTTACCAAGCATCTGACATGATAAGAATTCTCTCGAGCTTGAGGTGCAACATTGAGAGCTGCCCCTGCTCAAGGGGAGATCATGGCATGCAGGAGAGCTTAGTGGACCCTCCCTGGGCTGTCCACTCTTTATGGACTAAAATGATTGAGTCAGTCCTTTTGCATACCAATTGCAGAAGTGTGATTTCTTTCAAATTTGCCTTGAGGCACTGACCAGCACTGTGGTTAGGTGGGCTCATTGCTCCAATTAGCCCTTGGCTGTTGTGTTGTTATCTGTCTCCCCTGAAAGCACTCTGAGCCGGGTGCAGCCATCTCAGCTGCATCCAGTGGTGGATGGAGCCATCACAACTCCATCCAGTGGTGCCATGGTGGCTCTCCCTGGAGCAGGGTTATGGGAAATAATGGTGAGATTGGGTGCTGGGAGAGCACACTATCACAAAACCCTTGCAGATACACAACTGGGTCTCCAAAAGTGTGCTTTCACCTGTGTAAATTGATGCTGTATTATACTGTGGCACTAATTGTATCACATGGAAGCACTTCTAAATTGGATGGGAGCAGTTAAGCTGAACAGCTAACTTCAGCTGAGAAGTATTTCAACCACATACTTTGTAAGCTATCCATTTCACAGCCCAATAATATTAATTTGGACAGTTTGATGGTGAAACTTTAGTGTTCAACTCAGCAGCCAATCTTAAATGCCAGCTTTTTCCAAAATAACAAAGCAAGACATATTGCAGTAGAAATAGGGTACTAAATTTTCGTTAATGAGGACATCTATCAACTGTTTGTCATCCCTCATTAAACTGTCCTGACTTGAAGCAGCCATAGAAGAAGTCTGAAAGATGCCAAGTCATATAAATATTATGTTAGCTAGGAAGAAGCACTCAGTTGTTGCTTCCCTGTGAGTCCTGTTCTTGAGGCAGGGTGATTCAATAACACAGAGGAAGGAGTCTGTTTCTGACATGCTCCCCATTCAGTGGTTTAGAGGCATGCTCACCCATACTGAGGTGAGATGAGACTGGAAGTAGCTTTGTTCTCCTTCCTATGTGTGCCTGACTGCAGGAATTGAGAAGAGGGAGACATGCTCTCTCTGGTGTGGAGCCTAACCATTACCTCAGTCACGAGGTAAGAGCAACCTCTGAGTTAATATTAGAAACAGTTTTCTGTAAAATGCCTGCCACTGAAGTGTAAAATACAATGCCTCTTGCTTGACAGTGCAGCTTTGCTCATTTCTTATCATGAGGGTTCTTGGCTAATGATGAGCATTCACTGAACCTTAAATCCTAAGCCAATACTGGAGAGCATGATCAGATAATGAAATTCATTCATCAGCTTTTCTCATTGTAAACACGATTCTGTGTTATGCCCATCCAGACAAAGATCAGCAACCCGTCATGTGGTCTCTTTATCCAGGTAAAGTCATTCCCATGCAGGAAAGATAACCCCCACCATGAACTGCTTCATTTTAGCCTCAGATAAAGTTATTTTGCAAAACTTTCTCTCAATTGCTTCAATTAATGAAAAACAGTTGAAAAATAGCAATCTGTTCAGGAAGGAAAAAATAACTTATTTTTCTGAATTGCATTTTTTGTGTGTACATGTTTCTCTAGTGCTGTCTACAAACACAAGGCTTCAGATTTTATTCATTACAGTTCATTTCAGTTTCTTCTGTTAATTATTATTCGACAACTTCTTTATTAAAGGACATGGACTTAGAATTTCACACTTAGTTAAACACCACTTAACCCCTGACACAATCTGCATGTGTCCTATTAAGCGAAAATTTTGCTAATACTATCCCAGTTAGACACTTGTCATCATCATTCACTATCATTAAGCTAAAAAGGTTCTCTGAGATGCATGCTAATAAGGTGCTGTTCTAATTATGCACATCCCGATTAAGAGACGTATGGACCACTACATTTATTTATCCATCCTGGAAGAAAAGGACCTTAAAATTCAGAATGCATCTGACCTTATTTAATGTTAAATATAAGGAATTCTTGGATCTGGTGAAACTTTGCTGTGTGGCAGCTCTTCTTTTGTGTCTTTATTATGGGAAGTTATTCTTGGAATTATCTTTCCCTAAAAAATATGTAGTTTGCTTAATTTTGAGTTTGGCTCCCAGATGAACAAGTGAAATTTTCCTTCTGGTTAGAGACCATATTCTTAATGACACTTTAAAATTTTACCCATACCCTTAGCCAATTAATTGTGATCTAAATACTGTTACTTGGTTGTAACTGGTTACAGGACTTAATTTCATCATTGTTAATGGACTAGTCAGTAGGAATAATGCTGTTCAATGGAAGTTGTGTAACGTCTCTGTTGGAGTATTTATGTTTAATTGTGTTTGTGATACATAGCAAAGCAATAACTTCTTAATTGAACCTTCCAAATTAAACTGTGAAACAAAAAGCAGTGCAGTTATCTTTTTAGGCTGATTATTAGTTCTTTTCCTCATCTGAGATGATAAAATGAGTTTTTTTGTTATCTAAGGAAACACCTGAAACAGACATATATATAGAGTGCACTCAGGTATTTCAGTGCTGATTTTATTTGGCAAGAGGCTGATTAGGAGCACCCCACCCTGAACAGCTCTAAGCCTGTGGGTGCACACGAATGAATGCATGTTACTGGCATTGTGATGGGGTGCCAGGGTCTTTGGAAATAACTGGAGTCAGTGCCATTTGCTTCTGTACCTGCAGACAGGTAGTTGGCACAACTTATTCCTCTCCATGGCAGGTTCTTCCACAGCTCTATCCTTTGCGTGCTTTTGTGGCATAAACCTTGGGCTCAGCTCATAAGTCTTCCCTGGCCCCATAAAGCCACCAAATGCTGTGCTTCAAGCTGTTTTTATGAAGCTTTATCACTGTGCACAGCTCGGCTGTGAATTGCTTGTTTCAAGCAAGTCATGAAATAAGAAGTAGCTGCACTGAGAGTGCTGAATGCCAGAGCTGGCTGTGTGTGCCTTAGAGCCATGTGTGCTTGGGTGCACAGTGTACAGTGTGTTTCCCAACTGAAACACCAGCCTCTTTTGTCACACACAGGCATGACCACCTGAATTAGCAGAGATTCACCCCCCACCAGGACTGGGGAGCAGAGTTGTCTGCAGCACCTGTTTCAGATATCTGTTCTTGGTCCTCTGCTCTGGAGTTGTTGACACTTGAACTTCTGCCAGCATTTAAAGGTAGTTAGCAGTTCCCTGGTCAGTGGGAATACTTGAAGCCAATGACTGCTGCAGGAACAGAGCTTTTGGCTGAATAGTCACTGAATGTGTTACTAGAGACCTGATGGCATCTGGTCTTATGGCTGTTTGCTGTTTTGAAAGGGGAAATCCCATTTCTCTGACCCTCTTCCCTTTCCTCTTCCTAACCCTGCCATACAATCCTACTTTTTCTATTATAGCCCTCATCAGACCTTATGGAGAGACAATTCTACTACCCAGCCTGAAAAAAACCCCTTAATTTTCTTTTGCCTCATTCTGCTAGTTTCCTCCAGAATTAATGAATGGAACCAGCTTACAGAAAGGTCAAGTGAACACCAGGCCTTGTAAAGAGAAACAGCAGAAGCTGGCAATTAAGAGCAGAAGAGGAGGGAAAAGAGTGCACTGGGATTCAGCTTTTTTGATAGCAAGCTGGTAGATCTGGCACATCTCTGTCTTGGGAACTGCAGAAGTACAGATTGACAGTATCTGTCTCCTTCCCTTGGGAAGCACTATCTGATTCAGAAATGGAGCTGGAGAGTATTTAGCTATCCTCTGCTGCAAGGTTAGGTTGGCTTTAAAACTTATAAAGAATTGTAAGTTGTTTTGGAGAAGAGTGAGTGAGAACAATATTTCTTTTTTTCCCAGGTGAGCCATTGATTTCAGCTTTGCAGAAACTTTTGAGAATTCGGTATTACTTGCGAAAATCAACTGTGTTTTCTTTGATTACTTTTCCCCAACATGGCACATTGCCTGGTCATTAGTTTGCCTGCAGTGGCTAACTTTTTTCAGCTTCTAATTAGAACAGTCATTTAATTGGTGAATTTTGTCCTAATCAGCACATGCCAATTGAAAGGGGTCTGTTCCTGTATAGTAGTCAACTGGATCCTAATTAATCTTATCCTAATTAAACTACCATCATGATATGGTTTACTTAGTAATTCATGTGAGACTGGCTACTTTAGTTTCTAATTCATGCATTGTTGAGTGAAAAATATCTCACTCTGTAACTTACTCTCAATAATTTTGCTTCTGAGAATCTGGCTTTCTCCATAGAAATTAATATATTTCCAACAAGTAAAAGTGAAAATGGTTCAGGTTGCCTGATTCAGGCAGGCTGGAAAATTTTCAAGTGCTTTCAGGTGTCTGGCAGTGTGGCTGGATAAACCAGTTTGAGTTGCCCTTGGGGGGCTGGGTAAAGAGCAGACCTGGAGAACCTGAGGTAGAGATGTCCATGTGTTGTTGGCTTACAAAACAGGACCTCTCAGCATCCTGTTCCATGGGATGATGACTGGGAAATGAGTTAGAGGAGCACCATCAGCTCTGGAGCCTCTGTGCAGTGAGCAGGCATCCTGGCAGCGGTGTAGATCTCTTTGCCTTCATCCTTCCCCCCCAGGCCAGCTGCTGGCTTGGCCACTCTGTCCTGCTGAGGTGCATCTGCCCTGGTGAGAAGGGAGGTGCTGATGCTGTGCTGCCAGCATAGGACTTGCAGGTGTCACAAGTTTGGTGCTAAATGAGTGTTGCTACCTCAGTCAACTTGACCAGTGTGTTAAAAACCCTCTGAGGGTGTTATAGCTTTCTTTACTGTAGCTCCAATTCTTCAGTCTAGTTATTTCTCCCCACCCTCAGGCTGCAGCAGCATCCCAGATTTTTAAGTGCACTGTATTGTAATGCTGTGTGGCAAGGTGATACATTTCTATTGCTGAACCTAGTGCAAGCAGTGGTTGTCATGGTTTACTAGCAAAACTTTAGTGCTAGCTCAGGCTGCTGGTGAGTGCCCGAGCAGCCTATGCTGTGCATCCTGGGCAGCCTTGGAGTAGTTATCAGTAATTGCACCTCTTCCCCTCCCTGTACACACACTCCCTGTGCCATCCAGTTATTCACATTTATTATTCAAGGCACTTTTGGTTGGAGATTACTGCAGCTAACTTGCCAAGAAAAAGGATTGTCAGTGACTCTGAAATACAGTGTTTTCTTTTGTTTATCTTTCTGCAACCCCCCTTTGTAATGCTGTTTCCTGAAATTCANACAAGCCGCCTGCCTGTGTTCGGTATCATTGGAGGTGTCGACACCCAGCGGAAGGGTGCTTCCTTTGGGACCCAGCGGACTCGAGGTGCGAGGTCCCCTAGTAGGATCCGTCCTTCAGACGCGGAGCCTGTTCGCCCTTGCCAGCGGTCACAGGGTCCGATCCCTGGAAGCGGCGTCCCCCCCTCTGCTCGGAGGCTTTCCACCTCTTGGATTATAAACTGTGCTTGGCTAGGGGACGCGGCACATGGGGGCTTCCAAAAGTTTGGTTGCTAATGATTCATATTTATATACTGGTCTTAATCTCAGTTATTTCTTGGACAGATAACTTTCAACTTTTTATATACTTGAGCTCTGGTTATGTGACAGGCAAAAACAGCAATAAAATGCGGTTCTGCTTATATAACAAATCAGATTATTTTGCCTTGCAGACAAGCACTATATGGGACACTATATGTGACCTCTGTGTTAAAATGAACATCTGCTTCTATCAGCTTAGAATATTTATGACATGAGAAGCAGTTGGGGAGCAGGATCTTGTGATTCACAGTGGCCATTATGAAACCCAAAGCAAAAAGGGTGGACTGATTCTTACCTCTGAGTCAAGGTATTCCTCTCTGTTTCAAAATGTTTCTTTTCATACTCCTGGAGTTCACATGTGCAATAGCTTTGGGCTAGGGCTTCCGTTTAATTATTATTCAGCCTTCAATTAAGGGGATCATAACTTACTGCATAATGAACACCCATTTGGAACAACTTAGGGAAAGAAAGGGAAAGTATGTTGCTTTTGGGAAGCGTTCCAAAATTTACATTTCACTGCCGGGGAAGTCGTAATGCTAAAGCTGTGAATGTGAAGGGGAATTGCGATTGAGGTATTTAGCATCCAGTACTAACAGTTGCTGTTTATCGCCCGCTGTTAAAGGTTCCTTAATGTTGCAATCCGCAGCACCTTGGTGCCTGCTGGAGTCGGTGAAGGCAGCTCTGAGCCGCACAAGGCGCTGGTATTAAAGCAGCAGCAGCGTGGGGCTTTGGCAGCAGGCTGGAAGCTGCACCGTGGTTTGGCAGAAGACACAAATGTTGCTGACATATAGATTGGACTTGATACTCTTACCTCCAGTTTTTATTTTCTACCTTAGAGTGCATCCGGTCAACTGGATATTTACACCTCCACAGAACCGATCCCTTAATTTAATCTGTTAGGCTAAATTGCCAAAATTACCCTGTAGAATATCATATTCAAGGGCTATTCACATAAATAGACTGGGCAGAAAAAGAATGCCTGGGGTAAAAACCTGCAAAAGGATTGTTAGGGTTTGGATCACAGAAAATGAACCTGTGAAAATTAGGTCTTTTTTTGTGAAGCACTGTTGAAACCTATAAGGATAAACAGCCCCTCACCTCAGAAAGTTGATAAACTATAAGTAACCCTGTCTCAGGTTGATAAGGAGTTTGATAGGTAGTTTCTGGAAAGTCAGTGGTAGAGTACCACAGTTCACTCTTCTGAATAAAAGTCTCACAATATGGCACAAAATAGGTAAAGCAAAAGACAAGAAGGAGAAGAAAAATATAACTGATGTATTTCCCCACAGGAGAAACTGAGGCACTGAGCAGCTGTAGAACTTCTAATGATGATCCATGAGCTCTGAAGATTCATGAGCCCTCCAAGGAGATTGTCTCCAGATTCTTTTTCCTTTCATTACATTTGCTATTAGCTTTATAACCATGTCTTTACCTGATGGCATTTTATATTAAAGGAAGCTTTTGGGTTATAAATTAGATTGAGCTAGTAAAAGCCATGTTATGTCTTTTATTGCATTTTTCATTTGTTGTTATTATTTTATGAGAATTCAGGCTGTGTACAAGCTTCCAGCAACTGTAGATCTCCCCCTCACACTCACACATCCAGTGCTGTTAGGAGAGTGAGTAGGGATTGAAATGAATTGTCATCTGTGTGGAAGCTACAGGAAAGTTCAGCAAGTTTCTGATCTTACAATAAAATTTAAAAACCTGGAGAAGAAGTCTGTCTGAGGCTGCTTTCTGTGGTAATTCCAAAACAAAATTGCAGTCATGGGAAGCAGGATTTCCCCTGATTTTTGCAAGCTAACTGATACACTTCTATCAAAAGCAAGCACTGAACTGAATAAAAACAAAATAGTTGCAGCCGGCTCTGTGGGTGACTGTTTACCACTCAGGCAGACATGACCCCAAACTTAAACTTCTGTTGGGAGGTCTCAGCTGTCTCAGTGTAACTTCATCACCAGTTCTTTCTACAGCCCATCTTTTTCAGGCAGGCAAGTACATGATAACACACAGTGACAGTCAATGCCAAGCTTGTTCATTCATACTTCAAATTTTCCTGGAGCAGATGAGCTCCTATCAAAGAAGAGGGAAAAACAGTTGGGAAGGCCACTTCAGCAGGAGTCCCTGAAAGTGTCAGAATCCAACAGGCAGGACTTTTTATCCTTAAGGAAGTCTTGCCACAAACAGACTTCCATATCTTTTGCCTGATGGAGACTTTCCTGCATTGTCACACAGTATGTGATTACACTGAGCTCCTGGGTAAACCATAGGTGGGTTTTTAGTTGCAAAGAAACCTTACATAACAGAGCAGATAAAGATGTGGAGAGAACTTCAGTCAAGCAACTAGAGAGTAATCCGGGATGATACATTTAACACACAGTTATTCAGTAAAGCCACATGGAAATATGTATTATGTATGGATTTCTATCATATACTAATTTATTTTAGTCTGCTTCTAACACTCTGTAGGACAAGTTACACGGGTTTATCATGTGCTCATCAGTGATGAGTTCTCATCTCTATAGCATACAGAGAACCAGGGTAAGTGCCCCACTATGATCCTGCAGAATTAATGTGCTGCCAGTAGGCAATACAGCAGCTGGAGGAAGGTTTGTGCATGGCAAAAAAATTTGTGAGAACCATTCTTTTGGATTCTTCTCCACCCAAGGCACCTGCATACTGAGAACAGGGCAGGGATGTAAAGGCAACACGCACAGGGCTGTAGGTGTTAGCTGGGCTCGTACCTAATGGCCAATGTGATGGGAAAGAAAGCAACTGATGGTGCTCTGATTGCATGTGTGTGAGCTCACACCTGTACTGCAGAGGCCTCCAAAGCTGCTGTGAACATGGGCATAGGTACACAGGAGAGAAAGTTTTCCTTTTCTTCCACTTCCTATAGGCAGAGTTTTAATGGATATGTCCAGGTAGCTCTCTCTTACTTTTTTCTAGAATGGCTTGAGGCCAAATTATTTTTATGAGCATTTCTCATCAACAGACATCAAATGGGTAACAAGACAACACTGCATGCATTGTCAGAGCTTGTTAGATCATAGCTATGTTGCCAATATTCTGAGGCAGTGCTCATTGGAACAACATTTGGTTGGCTGAAAGACATAATTTCCTAATGAGTGTTTCCATCCTGAGAGTTTTTTGTGCCTAAAAATGTAGCAAATGGTAGCAAAAGAGCAAGCACCAAATGTCACTGTCACCTTGCCAAGGTCTATATTTGTCATTTCTAGACTTGGAATTTTCTGTATATATTAAAAGTAAATAGCTTTCAAACTGAAAGTGTAGGTAAAAGATAAAATACTTGACTTTACACCACTGTAGTAGAGTTTCTTTGTCTTTTTTAAGCAATTTTAAATGGCAGATGTCATCCTAGCATGAATTATAAGGCTTCCTGTCTGCCAAGGAGAACCTGTTTGTTAATGCTGCAATCATTCAACCTGTCAGTTTTGTTTAATAATACTTAAGGTAACTCCTTGGAGAGTAAGGGTGTAGTGTAGATGTCAATAAATATTTTCCAAAGCAATGATTTTACTGTCATCCTGGAGGACTCTGGTGCTCTAAGAGTTAAATCACTGTTTATTAGCTTTTCTTTTCCTTAAGATAGACATTTCATAAATTAATTATTGATTTTAGGTTCTTTAGAGTTGAAGATTTCAAAGGCCACATCAGCTTCTTTTAGGCTGGTACAAACACACCAGCCTACCACTGCTTATAATAGGACAGTCATAGTACTGTTTATGTTCCTGTAAAGAAAAAGCTTTTGCAAGGCTATTTTTAGGAGTTAATGAAGTCAACACTGCTGTGGGAAACCTGAATAAAGCTTTATGTATGTATGTAGGTGCTGTTTCCATATATACAGGCTATTTCTGTGCATGCATTAGAAACCTTTCGTTTAGCCTGCTCAGTCGGTATATTCTGTCTCCATTGTGCTTGTAATTTTCTGCAGTCAAAATCAGGAGGTCAAACAAAAGGCATTGTGTAGGCTTCAGAACTTCCACATCCCTCGATAAGTCGTGAACAGAATTTTGCTTTAGTTCTTTCTCTAGTTTTGGCAGAAGTGTTGCCATTTATTATGAAGCACAAGTTAGAAGAAGACTGAGAGAAGCTGATTACCTCAAACCTGTCTTTTCTTTGCCAAGAAATTGTCCAATGTAGGATTCTGGTATTTTGGTCTTTGAACACAGTTATCACACAGCAGCAATCAGATGCTGTAGTTGCTACTGTTTTTCATCATAAACATTTTAAGCAGTTCTTTACTCTTAAACCTCAGATTGCACAAACTAAAATTAATTGATAATGATTATTGTTCATTTTCATAAAGTCGTGCTGGTTTGAAATTCATGCAGTAAAAACACTGCCATTTTTATCTTATACTGCCATTAAAACTCCAGTCGTACTTACTAGGTTAGCCCTGGGTTGATACATTTCTTCTAAAGTCACCAACAGCAGAAGAAAGTCTGGAAATTGTTAGTACTATTGAAATGCCATATAATTTAAAATCATGTCAGGGAAACCATTGCAAAGGTCCCCTCACTTTAATGGATCTTCATCCCCACTTAAATATTTACTTGCTTGTTTTGCTCTGCATCAAATATTACTCATACTCTTTAGTCATGAGCTTTTAAAACTCCTTTTCCATGTTGTTATTCTTTAAGTCATCAGTATTTGTTTGCTGTTACCATTTTTTTTCCCTAGGAAATACATTCCTGAAGACTCATGTAGCAGGAAGTATTTTTACTACTTATATTGAGAATAATTGGGAAAAAATTGCAGGATTAGATCCCGAAATTCAATCCTGCAATCTCATGAGTGCACACTTCATTCTAACTGTGAGAGCAGACTCATTAAATATTTTTCTCTTGTGGAATTGGTTGAAAGACAAATAACTGAGTCTGTATTTGTCCAAGCTAGCCCAATATACTCTTTCAGATGTTCCCTTATAAAATGATCCCTACAGTTGTTTGAATTGTTTGGTAATTGAAATCCACGATAACTATGTGAAGGCCTTCAGGGGAGACTATATGCCTTCCTTAATTTGAAATGGGTTTTGCCATATAGTTCTGGGTAGATTTATTCTCTAATTTAACTGGAATCTATTCTCTAATTGAACTGGAATGACAAAGTGATGCAGAAAATACGTATTCAGAGATGGAAACCAGTGTACCATTGTAACAAATTGCAGCCCCCTCTCTTTTGATTTATTGAGGTCTGGTTCCCAAATCAATGACATTCAAATAAAAAATATACAAGGACTTCTGGGGCCTTCTGGTCAGATCAATAAACCTGTTTTTGTGTCAGTGCAGTGACTGGATACAATTCCTCTTTCTTTTTTTTCTTTCTGTTTTGTTTTGTTTTGTTTTGTTTTTAATCAAATGAAGCTCTTTGTGGATATTCTGTACCCACATGAAGTATTTCTTCCCGAATAAGAGATGAGTAAGATCTTTCTTCCCAAATAAGATGATCTGGCACCTAAATACTGGGCATTGTCAAGGACAACTTTCTTTAGCTGACCCTGCTTTGAGCAGGATGGTGTTGGACATGTTGATCTCAGGTCATCCCTATCAACCTCAGTGGTCCCATTTCTTTCTGTGGAAAGAAATAAAACACCTGCTTGATCCAAATTTAGAAAATACATCTAAGGCAAATATTAAAAAAGCTCTAATCTTCATACAGAAACCCCTCTGCAATACAGCTGCAGTTTTTAAACTCATAAGAATATAATATCTTAAAAAAAACCCTATGAGACTTTAAATGAGGTTCAGGTGGGGATTAGTCAGGGAGACTATATTTATCTCATTCACACTGCATTTTCAATCCTTTCTGGGTTTAGTGTACACAAAGATGTATTTCAATTTTTCTAATTTGATGAGGAAACTAGACCATATTTTCTTTCCAGCAAGCCTCACTCAACACTCTGGTATATGGTAGTATGGTCTCTGGGCATGCCATTGTGGTCTGCTTTTTGGGGGTTTTTTAATTTTGTGCTGCTCTTGGTGCCAGTAGCTGTACAAAATAATGTGGAGAATGGAATGGTAAAAAATCAAACTTGGAATTCAAATTCCAATTGAACTTAACTGATTCTGTCAGTATAGAAACATTTGTTTGTTAAAATATAGATAGAAAAGATAAAAGCTCTCAATCTCTTACACCAGTCATCAACTGGCAAAAAAAAAAAAAAACCAACTTTCCTCAGGCTTCCCTTCATGCTGAGGTTTGGTGATCAGCTATTTCTAATGATGAAGTTTTTCAAATATTGCAGTTGTTGTTCTCATACATCCTGATTTGGTCATCAGCTCTTTATTTCCAGTGGTCAGGCATCCTAAGCAGTACTATCATGGTCGTTCACTCTTTTAATTCCCATTCAGAGTTCTGGTTTCTCATCTTTGCCTTCTTGGCATTTGCTCTGAAACATCTTTTGACAATTTTTCTATGGATAACATTAATCCAATTCATTTATTTCCTAGACTGGGCAAAATCTCGGCAAGCTCAAAGCCATTATCTTCCAATTTGTATCCCTGTCTCAGGCCAGAACATTTCAGTGAAGTAGTCGATAGATAAGGCAAAGGAGATCCTCTTCCATGGATCTCAGTCTTCTGCTGTAGGTGCTTTACAAGCATGTCCTGATCTTCCATGCTGACTCCTGCAGGTCTGTTGGTCTGGAGAAGGGTAGGTCCCATTGAGTGGATTTGTGCTGTGCAGCCAGTCCTGGCTGGGTTCTCATAGTGCCCATATGTGGCCAGAGGTGTAATTGTGCCTGGATGTGCTGCAGATAGGGACCAAAATTACTTTATGGCACCTTTTGTTCAGGTGTGCCATATCCCCTTTGTAATTCCCATGTAGCCCACATTAATGACATGCTGAAACACAAGCTTTTAAAAAGCAAAATTAGTGACAAACCTCCTTTGCTTGAGCACAAACATGCATAATGTGTTTATAAACCATACAAAAGGAGTAGGTAAGCAGACAGGATGTAATCCACTGCTAATGCCCCCTAGGGATGGTATTACCCGTGTTTGTACAAACTTTTTTCATGTAGTCCAACAGCATCAGGTGTATTAGTGCCAGAAGAACTCTTCCTATTCTCTCTGGCTTTCATAAACATACATCTGGACTGATGATTTTATTTATCCTGTAAAAACATCACTTTAGCATTTATAGTTTGCACTCATTCAAAGGTGCTGTGTCAGACATGAGGGACAGATGTGAAAACAAGAAAAACTGAAGGAAAACTCTGGTGAATAATATGGACTAATATTGAAAGGAGATGAACCACATTTCTTCCCAGTACGCATTGCTTGTTGGCAGACCAAGCCACCTTCTTCCAGATCATCTCATTATTACAAAGGGATGAATGGGATAGGAGAAACCGTAGGAACACTAGAAGGCTGGATATTAGCTGTAGGAAAATATTAGATGAGACAAGATGGGTTTGGCTCAGTCCCATGGGAAGGAAGCTCAGTAAGCCCCACACTGGGGCTGTGATCAGAGATCCTCTCTTGGAGAAAGAGTCCGTGCCTGAGGCTCCTGACCACCTTCTCAATACCAATGAGCAGCTTGGAGTCTACAGGACTCCACCTCAGTCTTGAAGGTTGTATCAACATCCTGACATTAAAGTCAACTGAGGAATGATTTAGTTATTCTATCTCAGAAGTCAGAGCTTCTCCACACAAAAAAGCCTCAGTTGTTGCAAAAATTCAAGGTAGGAGTCCCAGAGCTTTTAGCATTGTAAGAAATGTCAGTTAATATCAACTACTTGTGAGTTTGTTTTGTCTATATCAATCTGAAAGATATCCCAGAAAACTCTGTGTCCTGTTCTCAGGGATAAAAAGCTTTAAGTGAGTTACAGTGTTTTTCTTCTTAACACCATTTTTGTGCAGCATTTTGGTTTATGCTTGAAAAACAACAAAAAAACTTTAGTAAGAAGCAGAAGTTCTAGGGAGACCCAATGTCTGGCATTGAACCAGATGATGGTCGCTGGAAGAAATGGACAAGAGTGAGGGTACAGGGTTCCTTCACTGCTACAGCGCTGCTATTACTACTGCATCTTCAAAGAAAAAGCTAAAAATAGGAAAAATATTAATTACTTTTCCCTAAATTCTCCCAAATGTCTCATAGAACAAATAGCCCATCAATAAAATTTGAAGTCAGGCACCATGTTAGATAATGAAAAGTTAAGAGACTATGAAAAAGAAAAATACAAAGACCACCTTTGCTGCCATAAACTGGGTTTGCCTGCAGGACAGCAAATACTCCACATTGGATACTCTGAGTGCATTTGGGGAGTGTTTTGGAATGGAGTGTTTTGGAAGTGACTTGCTGCTTCCACATAATCTGAATCCTGCTTTGGGAAGAGTATGTGTCTGGCTTCAAGGTGATCTACCATCCCACTCAGGGCTGTCTTTCTTGAATGCCATTTGTACCTTACAGTGCAGATCTGGGGACTTTACGTTTATTAATGTGCTTGGTACAGTCAGTGAGCCGATGAGAGAGAGGTGATCCAAACCCTATGAGTTCATATGCCTGAAGGGGCAGAAGAAGAGAGCACAAATTATAAGCACAGGTCCTTTTTTCTCCTGTATTATGATGAATGAGGTTTGTATAGACATATTTAAAGAAGCACAGTGAAGTTATGCAACAGATGTTTATCTTTGAGTGATGAAGTAATAAAGTAGAATAGACATGAAGAGAGTGCTTAATGAATCCTGTGGGCACAGAATCAAATACACCTGCTTTGCTTCTGACAATCTTCTGGTCTTTCCTTCAGCACCCTCAGTGATGGCATCTTCACAGCCATCCCAGGCACTCTGCTCTGATTTTCCTGCTGCTCCTTGCCGAAATTTAAGTCTGTTACATCTTGTCATTTCCATAGTAGAGGTGGAGAGCTGATAGTAAAAGTCCTGTTTCACTAATCTGATGCAAATTGCCCTCAGCCTTGTCTCAGATAGACCAGCTATTCCATATTTCCTCATAGGTTATGATTTTTAGACATCTGATCATTTGCTTTGCTCCCTTCTGGTACCCAACACTGGATGCAGTAAGGCCACTGCCTGAGGGCGTGGGAAACTTCAGCCTCCACAGAATGATGTAATGGGAAGGGTTTGAAGACTGAATGCAAAGATGTGGCATAAAGGTGCTCCTTTGAAAGCAGACTGAATGTGATAGGTGTCATTGGCTCTACGTGCATCAGCATGTGAAACATATAAGTGAAAGGACTAGAAGTAGATGGGGAAGACTTCAAGCAGATTATGCTTCATATTTTGGAGAAGGGGAAGTGAGAGTATGTCTGGTAAGAGCAGATTAATCATACTCAAAGTGTTAAGAAAACCATTTCTTTGCAGTAGAGCATGTGCTATCTACCAGAAAAGAAGAGACTCGAGAGGTCAAAAGGGAAAAGAAAATACTTGTAATGCTGAGATATGAGATGATGAAGATATAAAGGGTAGATTTATATGTGTGGATGAAGAAGTATCAATGAATGTAGAGCTAAGTGAGGAGTACCTTAGTAAAATTCAGTCAAATGCTTCCTGTCTGGGTGGCCTAAAGGCATTTGTATTGCTTATTTGCCTTTTTCTGCATCGTTTGCCCCATCATTGCCATCCTTTTCCCCATCACTGCGAAGAAATACTGAACAAACTTGTCAAGGAAATAGGAGTCCTTGGAAGTTTATGAAATTTAGTGGCTAAGATACTCCCAGGGGAGTATCCCTCGATGCCATTTTTTGTTGGTTAGTAGCAGTGGGCTAGGAGGTGGCAGAGCTAGAGGTGGTAGGACCATGACTGCTGCAGATGGCATTTGCCTTTAATTTGGGAGTTTGGGTAGATTTGTGTCACTTAGGATGGGCTGTCCCATGCCCTGGGAATGCCTCTGTCCCCATTGCTTACAGAGGGTGTGTGGATGACTAGTTCAGGTCAAACTCTTACCTTTTAGCAGAAACCAGGTGAGGTGAAGTCCAGCTTCATGAACTTGGACTTCACTCTTGGAGTCCCAAGAGTCATGACAAGGAAACAAGAGCAGAGGGAGCAAATGGTGGCAGAGTGGCCAAGTGGCCTTGTGGTGGGAAAAAGGAGGCAGAAGGGCTGGAATTGGAGGAAATGAGAGAATAAAAGCGGCTAAGGAAAGTGAAGAGAGCACAGATGACAGCTCTGGTCCAGTTCTGGTGAACTGGAGAGATGTTGCAAGCTGAAAAAGGCCCCATTCACACATAAGAAACCTTCAGAAACCCACATTATTTCTCCCCAGGTCTTCTCACTGGTGACCAATTTCCCAGAACAACTTTTCCAGACCAAACTCTCTACCTGCTGATGCTTGTTTACAAACAGTGTGGTAGGGTATTTATAGTGCTTCTGAATTACATTTAACTGGTGTTTCTTCCATACCACTGCATGTTTGTAGCAGCAGTGCCAAGTTCTGTAAAAGACTTGCTAGCTAGCACAATTGAGCTGCCACCCACCCACACTGGAAAGCCTACAAACATTTCAGTAAACATGGGAGGGTGTTGGCAGTCCTCTTTTGAAAGAAGCCTCAAAATGATCTCCTGCTTCTCTAAGGAGACAGTGTACCCAAGATGTAAACAAGTATATTTATGTATTTGGGGTGTCCAAACAAGACTCTCAATTGGACTGAGAATTTCATTTCTGGTTTTAGAAGAAGGGGCTTTTCATTCTTTAACTAAACCCCTGGAAGCTCTGAACAGAAAGGCTTCACATTAGGTGGGGGAAGATCAGTTTGGAAGAAGGAAGAATTAGACTGGATTCAAGCCAGTTCTTGAGATATATTCTGTATTTAAAAGGGCCTGATTCCCATTTTGTGACTGCTTATTAGTCTTTTGCCTATATTGATATCCAGCAAATGACACTTTGTTGGACATTTGCTGCACCTAACACAAGCCCCAGGTCATGAGAGCAGAAGTGGTAGCCCAGCACAGCAGCCCAGGTCCTATTCTAACATCTGCTTTCTCTACATTTGTTACTTTATTGTCAGTGGGCTCACTCCAATGAATAAAAAGATCGAAATTGGTTTCTGTATACCTTCTTCCTGAGCTTTTAATCCACCATTTAAAATAATTTTTAAATCAGTCACATCAAAACAAATGAAAGAGATATCCTGAATGGAATCATTTTTTTTTTTTTCCTGTGCTACAGACAAGTCTAAATCAACAGGAAGTTATTAAATAATGTTAAATCATTACAGGACCCTGGTGGAATAATTCTGTCATTATGCTTTGGAAGGCTTAGAATATATAAGCTTGGAAAACAGCAGGAATTTTGCATTTTTAAGATGAAAATGGCCACATTTATAAAATTCAGTTCATGTTTTTGAGAAGAAAATTGTTCTTGAAAAGTAGTTAGTGTCGATTGTTAGCATAATGTGATATTACATACAGCATCTATTGTTTTTCCAAGAGAGATTGACAAATCTCTCAAAATACCAAGCTAAAAACTCATAAACATAAAGAATTGCAAAATACAATATGCACAAATAATCAGTCTGCTTCTATTACATCTAACTAGTTAGCTTCTTGCAGAAGAACCCAATCTGTTATTGTGACAGTTGATTTGCAATATGCAATGGAAGTTGCTTATCATTAAAAAAAAAAAAAAAAATCCCTCCTCAACCCATTTCAGATTCAGATTTGGATTGTGCTTGTTTAACAAGCTCCCTATCTGGATTCCTCTTGATTTGTAGAAGTTGAGCTTATTTCAGAATTTTCAGCTTAGTGTGGGAGGTTAGCTGAAATCCTCTGTAAAAGCCCTTTAATTTTACGTGAAGTACATGAGGAACATTCCTCTGCCTGACAGCATCAGTCACACATGAGGCAGAAAAAGGTACGCGGAGGAAGCTGCCCTACTGCATTGTTCATCAGGGCAAATGAGGGCCATTCATCCAAGCTGGAGGAATCATAGCTATTTTAGCTTCCTAAAGATCATATGGTCTATCAAAACATTAAAATGAAGAGGCTAAATATAAGTGTGACAGTGTTTGGAACCCTTGGTGGAAATTAATTACCAATGCCTGTTTCAAACTGTGTGAGTGCAGGGATTCAGATCCCTGTGCCTTTGGTGACAATACAGAACAGTGTAGGAAGGCTGTACCTCGAAGGCTGGTTGAAGGGAACCTTGCCTCTCAGATCCCTCAGCATTCTGGTGACAGGTTGTCATGGCAGTCCCAGAGCCACAACGTGCAGGAGGATTTCTTCTGAGATACACCATTGGATACTGCTGCAGATTTAACACTGGTGATAGCCCTGGAAAAGAAATGTAATAGGAAGCAAACAATCATAATGTTCTTTCTCCCCTCACTTTTTTGCCTATTTCTGCACTGTTATATTTGGAACAGTTTTAAACTTGGCCTGCCATTTCCTCCAAGAAGGCATTGAACAAGCTGTCTGAAGAGAGTTGTTGTTTATCCCTGTGAAATAAGCCCATCTGAGACTCAAGTGTGACATTTTCTTGTATAAACCAGACAGCAGTGCAGTTGTGATCATTTGATTTTTGTTATAATCGGGCTATGTTGCTGCTTTTTAAAGTTTTGACAGTTCACTGAAATTTAACCTTATTAAACACCCGATTAAGAGATTCTGTGTGAGTCTTCAACATTTTGGGATTGATCTGCATTTGGCTTTCGTAACTAGTGCTGCTGAATCATGCCCCCTAAGGTAACCCGGTGCTTGGCCTTGGCACACACTTGTGCAGCTTCAACTGACCTTCACCCCCTAAAGTCTTTTAGCAGCACCTGACACTTTGGGTTTATATGCAAAACCCAGCAGCACCTCAGTGCATGAAGTACAGCAAGTTCTGCCTGTGCCGCCCCTGAAGTGTTGCTGCCAGCTGGAGTAGTCACAGAGTTGGCAGCGCTCTCTTGCCTTGATACAATAGTAGGTACGCCTCCAAATCCCATGATTGAATATGGTGGTGGTTCAGAAATAACTCTGGTTATTGTCCCTATGTGATAACCTGGTGCTTGATTCGCAAAACAAATCCCTGATTGCTATGTCGGGAAGCAATGCGCACTCTGGGATGGGAGGAATGGATTCTTGGCTGTGAAACCTTCTCTTGCCATTGTTAGAAATTGAAAGAAATGGTTGTTACTCTAAATGTAGCTTTTCCGGAGCTTGGGGAAAAGAGCCATCTTACTGGAAAACATCACATTAATCCTCCTTCCAGCTCCTAGATTGTGCTGTGGCCAGTGTTGTTCTCATTATTTACTTGCAAAAAAACTGAAATTGCCTGTCCTCTACTTTTATTTATAGCTGAATAACAAGTCCTTTCTCTCAGATGCCCACATTATTAGCTAGTGTCTGACTGTTGTTAATTTGTTCTCAGCATGAAAAAAAACTGCTTTCAAGTCTATTTAAAATACTGTCATTTCCCTGGGAAGTAAGGGAGATGGAGTGGAAGAGTGTGTTTATTTCCATGTAACTTGCAGTCATACTTTTTCTGTGTGTCCACAAGAGTGAACTTTCAGCACAGATACACTCATGTGAGCCTGTGGCTTTCTTCCATCGGGTCACGGCTCGTACCTCAGTGCTCTCCTGGGAAAAAATGTGTTTATCAATATGAAATTGGTACCTCTTGTATTCTGGCCCACGCCATCCCATCGTTACTGGTTCTCTTCCTATCAGAGAATAAACTCCAGTGTTGGAGTCAAATTATGGAGTTCTGACTCAGGCAAAATTTCTTGTTGCTTCTATTACTTATTAATGATAATAAAATAATAATGCATCATTATTTATGTATTGGCTGATTTGTGTTTAGAGTGTGACTATGAATCTGTAAGTCTCTTAAATGCAGAATAGGCAGAGGTGCAGGCCTTGATAAGTTTTGTAACCTGGTTTAAATGTAATAATTATAACATGTAATAATAATTTAAATTTAAATAATTTGAATTATTTATATATAGTATTAATTAATAATAACATATTAACTAAATGTAATAATAAATAACCTGATATAAAATGTCCCTTTCTAGAGAATATAGGAAAAGAGATGGGACAGCAAGCTGTTAGAAGATTACTCAACTGGAGAAATTTCAAATAACTTTTTAAATTTATCCTTGCAGAAAAAGTCACCAAAGCATGTTACTTTGTGTTAAAATGTTCAAAAAAAATCTTATTAAGGTTTCTAATTTTAATACATGGTAGGTCATATTAAAAAAAAATCAGAGAAAATGAAGACAACAACTTGGTTACTTTATAATACTAACTTGAGGAGAAAGATGCTTTGCCCCATAGCTCTATCACTAAGTTTATGCAAGATTAGAGAGTAAGAAGTCTCCTTAACAGTACCAGTTTCAGGGTAAATTGGATCATCTTACTTACTGTCATTTTGTAGGGTTTCTGTGTTTACATTTGGATGTTCCATATCTGCCATCCTTGGATGAGAGAAGCATATAATTTATTTGCTTATTTTAACCTCTGTTAAATGGTTTTCCTATATTTTTCATTTAGGAGAAAGTTTTCATCTTTTACCCATACCTGCCAATATTTGTTTTGTTTACTGCCACCAGTGACCACTTGTTCTATACCCCTGGTTTCCAGTGAGCTACAATAGCTCAATTTCTCTAACGACCTTAGTTTGTAGGTAAGAAGATGAATCAGCTTTTATTTCTTGGTTAATACTCGGTAAAAGGGCCATGCAGTACTTCAACTGAGTCATTGTTCTTCCTAATGAGTCAGATCCATCCTTCAGTGCATCAGGTATGTGTGAGTTCTCAGGAGAACATCTACTTTTAGTCACTGTATTTCCAAATTTGATTATTTTTTCCTGTCGTCATGCACTGTTACTACCTCATTTTTTATGATCTCTTTTTTCTGAATGTACAGAGTGGCCTATCTTAATGTTTTAATAAAGAAAGCATTAACTTTCAGTAAATAACTTTGCCACTATAAAGCATTTGAGTTGTCAGTTGACTGATGCATGGCCCAAATGTCATATAACCACTGCCTAGACCGCACTGACCTGAGAAGCCCACTCTCCTGAAGACTCCTTCTGATGACTGAAACAAAACCTGGGTCTCTTGCCTCATTGTTGTCGTATGCTTTCTATTCTTCAGCTTGGGTTTTCTGCTTGCTTCTTTCTAGACAGTGGTAGCCATGTATCAGATGTCCTCTTTTTTTCTGCCATGACACCAAGCATCTGCTGTGCTCTTCTTCATGGCCATGCAAGAGATTTCATCAATGTCAAGCACACAGTGATAGAATGAGAATAAGCTTCTTAGCCATGATACTCTTGCTGAATTATTTAAAGAAATATGTCATTTTAAAACAAATAAGACAGTCAAATAAAGAAAATTAACCCCATGCTCTGTATACCCCAGGAGCAATAGAAGAATTATACTAGTTAACAATTTTTGTTCTATGAGTCGTGGATGTTTTCCTAAAGTCATCATTAAAAATCTGATCCTCTTAAGCAGAAATTTAGAAAAGTAGCTTCAGCAATAGGTTCAGCATCACTGAGACTTCTCTTTGTGAAAAGCCAGGTTACGGTTTTCACGATTTCTTCAGCCAAGAAGCTGAAGGGCAAGGCTGGAACACAGTCCTACTGGCAAAATCCTGGGTGTCATTGCTCGTTTGTCTTGTTTGAGGAAAAGAACCTCAAAGCACTGCAGTGCCTCCCCCATATGTCATCCCTTTGGAAGTGAAATTATTATGCTGAGAAATTAGACCAAAATAAGATTCCCTTAAGTATAACTTAACCTCAAGTTGTTGCCAGAAATGTGACAAGGAAATGGTAAGCACAGGCTGATATATATTTTTAATTCTTCTTGGAATGTCTTATAATCTTGTAAAGAAAATGGTTGTTAAACATTTGTTCTTGCTTTCAGATCTCTGGGGATTCTTAGTTTTTTTTGTTCTTCCCAGTCTTCCATTTGCAGTCACAGCACTGGCTAATCAAGATGCATTTGCCAGATTGCTCCATCTCTTGTGTTAGCCCTCAAAGCTCGTGGGGTGCTCCAGCTCTCAAAAGCAGCAATGCACCTACACAAGGCCTGTCTCCGTGGTCTTAGTGTAGGTTTGTTAGCTTAAAGCATGGTCTTAAACTGCTCAGTAACCAACCAGACCCACTCATGTTGAAGTGCTTTGCTGAGCCAGAGCAGCCTGCTGAACGGGGTGCTGTTTGCAGACAGTTGGAACAGACTGTGCCTGGCTATTGAGCATCGCAGAAGGGGAGATGCACAGACGTAAATCCATCTGCAGAATTTGGAGGATGATTAAACATTGTCTTCCCATAATGAGCCAGCCTTGTACTTAATGATCATGGTGGTGAAAACAAACCTAACACACCATTTCATCTGTTAACTTTGCACAGCTCATTTGCATTGATTTTATGACCCTGTCATGTCTGACAAAAAAAATTATGTCCAAAATGCAAATTTATGATTAAAAAATGTGAGTAGGACTGATGCAAAGAAGCAATTGGTGAAAAAAACCCCATTTTTAGAGGTTAAAGATTCTGTGATGGGATCCAAAGAGGAAAGATAGCATATGGCACCTGAAATATATTTAATGTTATGGGTTGCTGAAAGGCACATATGTTTCCTCTTTATGAGAGAAAGTTGGCTGAAAGTTATCTACTGAACGTCAAAGTTTTCATTACTATTCCTAATTATGCTATTTTTCTGATGACCTAATCAAACAGAAAAAGTAAATCATACCTCTGACTTTTAACAAAGACACAAAGTGCCTGACTGTCCTTGAATTTAGTCTTTTCTAATTGCCATTTGTTCCCCAAAATAATTATATTGTAGATTTATTTTTATAGCCTGAAGTTCTGTTCTAGGACAATTTCACCTCTTGAATTTGATGTAGATGTTTTAGGAGAATTTTTAAGAAGGATGGTTACTGTTGAATTATAAAAGATTTCATAAGCTACAGTGGACCATTTTGTTCTCTGATGCAACCCTGAGAAGACAAAGTTATAGGACAGATTAACTTGATTTAGGATGTTTGAATGCTAACATACTGGAATATCTGGAATGACCTTGTTTCTTTGAATATTTAGAAGAAGAATGTTATAAATAACACTACTAGTATATACTAGTTTACTGCATTTCTTCAGCTGGTGGTATCCATGGTCCCTGAAAGAAGCCTTGAGTAAAAGAGAGGTTATAGGTCTTTGTCCTTTTCACAGATCACATATGTTAAATGAGACACCAATCTGAAGATTTTATTGAATTTATTGATTGTTCAGTGTTTTGGGATAGATTTCTAAAGATCCTAGTAGTGCTCTGATGTGTTTTGGTAAGCTATTTAACAATATCCAGGAACCATCTCATTTTTTCCTTACATGAGGCTCTGACCTCTCTTTAGATAGCAAATTATTTTCTCTGCTCTAAAAGTAGCTGCCTTCTTTTCCTGGGCTTGGGGCTTGGGTAGTATTTAGTAATTTATTGAATTAGATGGCCTAAATACTTTAATCAGTTATCTAGCTTACATTTGTGTAAACACCAGCTCATAGAGCAGAATATCACAAGTATTGCCCAGAGGGGACTTAATAGCCAATGACAAAAGTGGTTGCTTGTCTCTGGTCTCCCTGCAGCAATGCAGGACCAAGCCCTGGGTGGGAGAGGATGGCTAGCAGAGGATGGTGGTGCTGGATGGCTTTGATGCCCACTGTGTCCTGCCAGTGGCCCCACCAGCCCTTTCTGCAGGCACCCAGTGCAGTACAACTAAAGCTAGTTAGGAGACCCACATTCCCATGGCCGTCACATTCCAATGATGTGTAGCACATTTCCATACAATTTTCATGAAAAATGAACCTACACTTTGCTGATTTTAGCAGTATTTTCACCAGACCCAAAAAATCTGTACACTTACTTGTGTTGCTGCAGAAAAGTCTCAGCTGAGAAATTTATCCAAGAAAGACCCCGAGCAAGCTACTGCACCCAAATTTTAATCTCTCTCCATGCCATTGAACAGATCAGTATGTTTCATTACTGTAAAGGTGGTGAGGCACTGGAACAGGTTGCCCAGAGAAATTGTGGATGTCCCATCCCTGGAAGTGTTCAAGGCCAGTTTGGATGGGTCTTTAAGCAACTTGGTCTAGTGGAAGATGTCTCTGGCCCATGGTAGGGGGATTGAAACTAAATCTTCATGAAGGTCCTTTACAAACCAAACCATTCTGTGATTCTGTGTTGCTATTGGTCAGAAGAGAGCAAGGTGGTGATTCCCCAAGGTATGTACTTGTACAAAAGTGAGCTGCATCTATTTGTCTCAGAGGTCTTTGAAACACACTGGAACAATATCTGAGGGAAATTACTGAGTCTAGTGTTGATCCCTGTGTCCTTGTCCAGTACCATTAGGTAATATTAAAAAACCCTGAACAAACAACCAAACCTCTGCAACAGAGGAAGTGATCACTTTTGAATTATTTAAAACAGTGCATTTGCTAGTGAGCTTCATGAGAAATGAACAAATGTAAGACATGCCTGAAGCTTTTTAGCAGATAACCTTGGAAAACATTTGTATCTGGTATAAAATGAATGATAATCAGAAGCATGGAATCTAAAAACTTACAGCCTTAATATGCATAGTTAAGATCCACATCCCTAATTATTAATACTTTAATAGCATATATAGGGGTTAGAACAAGAAGTGGTAAGAAGAGAACTGTGTTATGTGAAGGATTACTATGTATAATTACATAATTCAAAAAAGCATATGCCCCAGTATAAGAAAATGAATAAGAGTAAGAACAAAAATGTTCAGAGATGATGTAGAATTTTTCAGCAACGGAGTTCAAAGTCCAATATTTTTTAGTTCTAGCTAATTACTACTCTTGAAAGATCCTTGTAATTGGGAAGTGGAAAATAAAAGGATCAGGGATTCAAGATCGAACAAAAGACCTCTGGTTCATATATTTCTGCAAAGATGGGGCAGAATTGCACAGGCACATTGAGACTGGAAGGCTTGACACAAAGCCATTATTTCTGATTTTCCAGCCACATATTTTTATTCCAGTGTTTGAGAACATGATGACTGTCTTCATCTTGCACCTGATACTAGTAATTCCCTTGAGCAGCTGTTGCATTTGGACTTGTTCTGAGTATTTTGACATCATAAGTAGGTTTGAGTAACTGTTAATCTCCTAGAACAGTCTGTGTGTGCTGCAAGCCATTCATTTCATTCTTACACAGAAATACTCACCACAGCCTTTGTGGACAGGTGATCCTAACCATTTCATGTATTTTTCAGTATATCTTTGCACATTAATTAATAGGACGGCAGAAGGTAATGATAGTCAATAATATCATAATTTCACAACCAGGGGAGACACAATAAAGTGCTTGCACAAGATCTGGACCACTGCCCACCTGAAGTGACTTCCATCAACCATTTAATTTTCTAGTCCCACATACTCAGTGAAATATGAGCAGTGATGCTGAATTGCTTTGTGAAATAGTTTAAAAACCACTCAGAAGTGTAACCTAAAATGTAGAATGGCTTTTTCAGTATATGACACTGCAGTAGACATGGGGATATGATGTTTGTCTTTCCAAGGACTGAGATTGCTTCAGACTTGAGAGTCTTTACTTCTGCCAAAAGCAGATTTTAAAGTTAATTATCATGTTAGGTGTGCATTTAGTGCATAGAAACATTCAAAAAATGTTTTCATTCACATACTCGTCCTTTGCATATACAGAGTAAAATTATACTCCTTCACCATTATTTACAGTTTTATTTGTTGGACTAACCAGGTCTCTGTTCCTGCTCCTCCTTTAAAATCTCATACTCCATTCTGCATGAAATTAATTTTAAAGCCCTGGGTGCTCAGTTCATCCCTTGCCCGCACCCCAAATACATGAATATCGCAGCAATTGGGATTGTGTATTTCCTCAGTGTGGTCTCATCAGAGATCTTCTCTTGAGGGTTTTTCAGCTCAGGGCTCTTAAATGTCATAATGATGGCATGAGAAAGATGAGGCCAGTGGGACTGGGGTCTGAGCATACAAAAGCTAGGGACTGCATTGGGTTGGAAACCGTTCCCCATGTATATTGAAATTTGGGTTCCTCCTTGGTGAAGAATATACAACATGAAATTCAAAGTTCCCTTCCACGTCTGATTTTAATTGAAATACATCTGGAGGCAGATGCTGAAATAAAAACATAGCTAAGACACCCTGAGTGTGGTGAAAGGGAGCTTGATCAGCTCACTCCCCTGCTTATCATGCTTCCAGGATAAGCAAGACTTGCCATAAAGTCATCCTTTATTAAATGAGCCCCATCATGTGCTGGCAGGAAAAGAGTGGGCCTGAGTTCCCAGAACTGCATGCTTAGGATAAGTAAACAGTATCAAGAATGCGTCACTGTACCAGGATCATTTGAACCCATCTGATTTTATTACACACAACAGAGCATTAAGGTCAAAACTTCTGCATGGAAATAATCCAAGGGTTTGGGTAAGTATGATATTCTTTAGTCTCTGCAATCTGAAAGAACAAATAAAAAAGCAGCTAAAGGGATTACAAATAAATCACCCTGGTTTCTTTATCCCAAGGCCCACTTGGCTGGATGTGGCGTAGTATTCAAAATTGCAGGAACAATTTGTATACTTATCCAGCAAACTATTTCACTTGACTGACTCAATGAATAAAGTTGATTAATTGCCAGAGCTGCTAAGTTTAGCACAAGCCACATTTTATTTCCTCTTTTTTGAGTATATCCTATGGCTAAAAGCGGATTTTGTAAATCCTACACTGAGATTAATCATATGTTGTGTTCAAAGACAAAACAGAGCCCTGAAATTACAGATTTGGGAAAAAATGTACCCTGTGTTCATTTGTTAATTGTTTTTGGTATCTGATATTAGAAGTAGTCCATAATTAAGTCTCGCTTCTGTCATTAGTAAGGGTGCTTTCTTGACCTTTTTTTTGAAGAATTTACATAGGGTATTTATGTCTGAATCTAAACCAGGTTCTGTCTAGTAATACATGTTGACTGAACTTTCAGGGATCTGAACAGAAACACCTAAGAATGAAATCACTTATAAAAACTCACATAATCTTAGACAGATAGGACACATATGATATTTGTTGAAACATGAAATTGTTTTGGGTTATGATATTTTGGGGGACAGAGGGTTTTTACTTTTTATCAAAGCTGTTTTCATTGTACTCTCTTTTCTCTCCATTTTCAGGGAGATACCTGTCTCTCTCAGTACCATGGATTCAGGGAGCCTCACACCTTATAGAGAGAGATGCTACATCTCCTGAGAAAGGGAGAGGGGTTTTTTTGTGTTCATATTATTCTCTAATCAGTCATCCCTGTTGCTCATATTCTAACCATTCTATTTGTGTTGGTCCTCCCCTCAGGAGCTCCATCTCTCCAAAGCACTTAGATACTTTCTCAGATTAAAACAACTTTAAAGTAGATGTGATATTTTTCAACCAGTGCTGTGACCATTCTTCACTGCTCAGTCACAAAACAAACATCACTGAAAGACAGAATGTGGTGCAAATCCTAACTTTTTGAAATAATGATGTCTTTCATTTGTATTTGTGAGCACATTACATACTGTGTTACATACAAACACATAAAGGTGTTCAAGTGCATGCATACCCACACATGTAATCTTTTTTTTCCTCAAATAGGATGCTTAGAGAGCAGTTTTCTGTATAAAGTTCCATACATACACATAGCTACACATGTGTGTATGTTAAATCAATTTTGATTTCATAAGGCTGTGAATAGTAGATGTTGAAAGATTTTCCAATACAGTGCCAGCTGTGATCCAGCAATAATTTAACCAGTGTTAATATATAGTTTTGGAATGCAATAAAATGCACCAACAGAAAGCCTAGTGCAGAGAATCATGGGCTAGACTTTGATTTGTAAGTCCCAGAACTCACAGGTTCATCACCTTCAGGATTACAGTTTTCTGCACTCCAGATGACACTGTGACACAGGCACTCATCCCAAGAGCCTGCTGACCACATCAGCAGCCCGCAGGAGCTGGCAGAAAAGAGAAAATCCTCTGCTTCCTTTGGCACATCCTCAGACTGATGCATTCCTGGTGTTTTCCCAGACAACTAGTTGTTTGTTTTACCACTGAGTTGCTTCTCAGTGGTAAACAACCCTAGGAAGAGGGGATTAGAGCAGGGAATTGAGGTTCTCATTGTTATTAGCACTTGTCTCCACCAGGAACATTTTATATGGAAACTTTACCCAATAATTTCTGTCCTACCTTCCCCAGCTGACAAGAATGCTCTAATTAAACACAACTGCTGCTATAGTCACTGTAGTGAATCTCTAAATGTGAAAATAGCAGGTAGATGAAAAAACATATGTCTGTGATAAAATCCTGCAAAATTTAAGGCAATATAAAAATGGTAAGATAAAAGGACTGAAAGCAACATGATTAATGACTGGAATGTGGTGTGGTTATTCCTGGTGGCTCTTTTATTGATGGAAAATATAATACATGATAAGTTAATTAAATGCATTGTCATATTTTTTTATTGTCTTGGAACCACAATGGTGAGCACAGCAAAACTAAAATATTTCTCAGACGAGAAACAAGAATTATTTGTATTTTAAAGATACTAGTAAACATAGTGCTGGTGGAAAATGATGATACATCTCAAAACCAGAAACATTCTTGTTTCTTTCCAACCTGAAGCAATTCATTTTGTCTGTAATAACCCTTCACAGGGCATAACTTCCTGAAAAATGATGCTGCTTTTGTTCACATCCCTTTCTCTAGGTATAATCATCTTCAAGTGTGTATTTTCCCATTTCCTTCTATTGCTTCAGCTTTATTTTACACAGCTATGTTGGCACAATGGCAAGGTTCAAACATTCAATTGGAGATCATTGGAAGTTTTGTTTTTGTTTTATGTAAGTAGTCAAATTAAATAGGAAGGCTAAAACCAGAGATAAAAGTCAATCTTCAATTACATTAAGAATTCTGTAGGAGTTGTACAAATCTCATCCTGAAGCCTACAAGAGATTTTTCTCATCTAACACAGTAGGACTCAATATTTATTTAGTATGTGGTAATTCATGTCTGGAGATGAATAAAAGAAAAAATATCCTTGTTTCAAGAAAATAACACAAACTATTTATGTAATGAATGGAAACAAACAAACAAAAAACCAACAAATGAGAAAAAAAGTTGTTAGGGAACCAGGGAGTTCTGTTGGTTACCATCTTTGGTTATATCTCAGATAAATACATTATTCAGGACTATTTGTGAAGGTCAGAATTAAATCCCAGATTGTTCACTCCCAGTAGAATTAAGGAGATCAGAATGAAGAATCCAAGAGAAAGGTAAGATTTAGGAAATCCCCCAATTTGGCTTCATCAGTGACACGTGTGTGAGGGGAGTTTTTCCTGCCCTGTATCACCTTTTTTTGAGAGCCTCAAACACCTCTGCAGTCCACTGCAGCCAGGTGGGTGCTCCCTTGCACATGGCCCAGGGTGCCTTTCCCAGGGACTGGCGGGGTGAGTGGCAGATGTCCCTGGGGACCAGCAGCGGGGACCCCCATGGGATGATGGAGGAGCCAGCTGGGGGACTACTTCTTCCTTTTGCAGCTGTAACCATGTGGGATGGTTTGTTGGACTCAGAGCAATTAGCATCTCCCATTTGATGACACTGTGGCTGGTAAATATGTTGGGACACATTTTGCTTTTGGTGGCTCTGGTGTGATTTCCTGACTCATCCCTTACTGTGTGTCATTTCTCAGTATCTTGCCTAAAGAGGAAGGGTGTGAATAACCCCACAAGGAGAAACATCCCATCACACAGGACTGGAGTTTAAACCTGTGAGAGCTGTGAGGTTGCCTGTGTAAAGCCTGCTTGGGCAATGTGCTTTTGTGCTAACTGGCAGCAGCCTTGTGACAGCAAAATGGAAATACTCTCTGCAGTGCACACTCAATATTTGTTTGACTTAGCCCTGGCTTTTTGTTCTGAGTGTCTTTCACACTATTCAAAATAACACAATAAAAAAGAAAGAGCAAGTACTACCCACCAGAAACCAATGGACATATAAGTAACTCCAGTGTGAAATATGCTGATAGAAATTTGGAGGTGTTGTATGTCATGATGACATATAGCTATAAAACCACTCAAAGGTGCAGCAGAGACAATTTATATCATTAGCATTCAAAGGCTTGTTAAGGAGGATCCTTATTCCTGTACCACTCTGCATCACAGATGTTATTAAAGGGCGTGTTTGCTCTCTTCATTATTATAGCAAACAAGTATTTTTGCTCTCACAGCATGTTCCATAATCTTTTACATAGATGTATGCTGGTTTGCACATCTTTATACATGTATATAGGTGTCTTACTGATGTGTAATATCATATAAAGCATAGATAACACTTTGCAAAATAGATCCAATATTTATGTTGTTGTTCTATTACATGCATAATATTTATAGGCCTGTTACTTAAGTGTTTCATAGAATGCTAAGGGGTTGGAGTGGACCTTAAAGATGGACCTTGCTTGATCCAGCCTGCCATCGAACACTGTCAGGGTTGGGGCATCCACAACATCCATGGGTAACTTGTCCAGTATCTCACCACTCTCACAGTAAAGAATTTCTTCCTGATAGCTAACCAAAACTTCTCCTCCTTCAGGTTGTACCCCTTATTCCTTGTCATATCACCACAGTTCCTGATGAGGAGTCACTCCCTGGCTTCCTGGTAGGTCCCCTTCAGATACTGGAAGGTTGCTGTGAGGTCTCCACATGACCTTCTCTTCTCCAGGATGAACAAATTCCTCAGCCTGTCCTCATAGGGAGGATGCTCCACTTGGTGGCCCTCCTCTGGACTTGCTCCAACAGTTCCATGTCCTTCTTATGTTGGGGACACCAGAACCTGCACAGCACTCCAGGTGGGCTCTCACAAGAGAGGGAGAGTCACCTCCTTAGACCTGCTGGCCACACTTCTTTTGATTCAGCCCAGGATACAAAGTGGCCCAAATTGGTAATTTGGAGAATTATTTGTAATTCTTCCCAATTACAGGAAATCTATGCACTATCTTGTAATGTTACATGGACTTAGTAAGTGTTGTACTGTTGCCTGTAATCGAGCTACTCTGCCAGTGTATCTGCTGACAGCAAAGATAACCCCTTGCTTTAGAGCAGAGGGTGGTGGGTGCATAGTAAGACAGTCAAAGAAGCAACTTCACAAGCCTCTAATCTTACTGCAGCCACAGTTTTCCTCTTCCTTCCACAATCCTCAAGTGCCAAAATAAGTTTGAGAACAACGTGAAAATAATGGCGTGCAGGTCCTAGGTAAGTGGTGGCAAAAAATTATTTGAGTTCAAAAGAAATTTGGAAAAAAATGAAAATCCTCTTAGTGAAGGTGAAAGCATGACCACATGCAGTTTGCAGTATAAAATGTGTATAAAATATAATTGCACAAACCAGTGTCCAGATGTTATTTGTATATAGCTGTACTTCAGAGGTTTTGGAAGGAACAATTCAAATAAATGCAGTTCAGCTCTTTAGCAAGGTGGACAAGAATTTTCATTGTAGGATCAGCTGGCAGTCAGTGATTAGAAGAAAGGATTTTGCTCACGTGGCCTGACATCTTCCTGCTGTCTGTAGCAGAGGGCCATCCACGAGCAGTGGTTTTGCTGGGTCCGAAGAGGCCTGCAGGGAATGGGCTGCAGGCCCACAGCTGGAGCCCACAGCCAGCTGCTGTGCTGAGTGAGAGCTGCGCTACAGCCACGGGCAGAGGTCAGGAAAACCTGGGAGAAACACCATCCTGCACCTCCTGTGTTTAATCTCAGTTTGGGGATAGATTTACCGGCAGGAACATTTGCACCCCTTGCCCTTAAACACCAAAGATCATCCTCACAACCTGTTGAGGGTGCTGACCACCCTCTTCCTCATCCATATCTGTACTGTAGCTCTTCCCAGGGTCTGTGCAGAAAATAGTCTGAAGGCTATTTGGGAAGATATCCTTAAGTCCATTCTCTCTGCTGGAGTTAGCTGAAATTGTCCCCACAGCTGAGAGGCCAAGAATTACCATGGAAACATTTGCAGCAAGCTCTCCTGTCAAAACAAATATTTCAGTGTTAGTTAATAGATTTAAAAAGATGCTGATTGAAAGAGCAGCGTGCTTTGTTCACTTTATGAGGTCAGTTAGCTAATCTGCCCAGTAAATCTGTTAGCTGCACGTGTTGTTCTCTGCTGACCTTAAAAGTTCTTGTAAAAGATGGATTGGAGTGTTTAGAAATAACACAAAATACTCTCAGATGTTATCCCTGACTATATGATAGCTATGAAAAACAGATGACCCTGGCAGTGCTTTTCCTTTGGAAGATGATATATGTCTGTCTAAGAGCTGTTCCTGGGCAGGAAACTTATGGCTGCACGGTGCCATCTGCGAGAGAATCCGTCCTGTAACAGCAACGTGATTGTCAGAAAAGGCACTGTGTTCAGATCCTAGCACACTGACCAGGCACTGCATGGATCTGTAGTTTTGGTGCTTTCCCTGGCCTAGGATGCAAGCTTGAATGTGTCCCTGTATTGCTTAGTGTCACTGCTTCTGCCCCCTGACTGTTTCTAACTTGTAAATATCACAGGCTCTTCTACCTATATTAGACCATATGGACAACTCGTGAACATGACCCTCAGCTTTGTCATATTCATTTTTGCCCAATCCCTGTTTTTTTTTTTTAACATCACTCTTTCCAATGTGATATTTTAATTCTTACCTAATGGGCATTACCTCTTATTTTTGGTGTAATCAGAAATTTTCATTAGTGTACTACTACATTGTATTAAGATAATTTTGCAAGATCTCTTGTTTTTAATTTGTGGATCATTCTTGTCTCTTCTTTTTTTATTTTTTTCCCTTGGCATATTGCTTATAAACACTTTGGCAGTGTTAGTGCAGCGTATGTTTTCACATGAATAATTTAGTAGTTGTACTAAACCACTATCACCCTGATATATCAGTCTGAATATGCTGAATGTACTGGGTACTGATTAATATGGAAAACAGCACTGTGAGAATAAATGTAACACAGGAAATATTTCACATGCAAAGTGTATTCAGTTTTCACAAAAATATGAATAAATATATGGCTTATGTTTTGAATGACTCCTTATAAGTCATTGTTCTTGCACAACAGGATAGGATTTGCAAAACAGGATTTAAACTTACAAGTAGTACAAATAGAAAATTTGCCAAACCGTGGTTTTGTAAAGCTCAAAATCTACGTGGTCTTGGATCAAATTTGCCAAGTACTTTCTGTTGTAAGTGTGTTAGGCTACTGAGTCAATTGTCATCATAACTTGACAGAGGGACACTCTGCTTTTTCAGTGTCCAGTGATTAAAGTTGTCAAGCAAAATGTAGGAGAACTATGTTCATTGCTGCCTGTATTGATTTGAACTATAATTCTCTTGTCTCAACAGTGCCTTAACCATCAGATGAAAAAATAATCCCGGTATATGTTTCCTCAATATTTACCTCTCTGGAACACATTTTTATAAATACCAAAGCATTCTCTGTCAAGAGCAGGAGAATAGCATAGCACAGTGGCTGGCCAGTTTCACAAGAGGCGTAGATTGGAACCCTTTCTGTCAGAACTGGGTCTAGAGCTTGGAGTTTAGGTCCCAGAAGTGTCCCCATCGCTGGTGATTCTGAAAGAAGGAAGCAGTGGTGGAGGCACAGACAGTCCTTCATTCTCTGTTGGTTTTTGTATGTCTGCCAAAGGACAGAACATTTTGTTTCAGATTGAAGAGATGTTTTGACCCAAAAACATATTGATAAGGAAGTTGTTTTGTTTTACTTTGGCAGAACAAAATGAAGGGAGGGAAAAGATGTTCAGTTTGTTCCAACTGGAAGAAAGAAAAAAGAACTGTTGTTTTATTGGCACTCTCAATCCTGATTAGATCACTGGTATTGAAGGGACAGTTGAGCTTTTCTGTGCTGCTGCTGCTTAACATGGAGCAGAGAAGATCCCTCCCCTGCCCCACAGAGTGGACATCCCGAAGAAGAAAACAGTAGAGCAACAGCTGCCACCACTATCTAGGTGCTCTGTCCCCTTTGTGAGTAGCAGAAAAGGGACAAAGCACAGGTAGAACAGGTAAAGAGGAGCCTGAGTACTGGGGCAAATAAAACATGCCCTGCTGGAACTAATTTAAGCTGCTTTCTTCCAGCTCAGGGCAGTGGCCTGTGGTCTGGGCAGCAGAGAGGGGGCTGGACGGCTGGCCGGGTGCCAGGGCTGCTCCTCTGCCTGCCCCCTGTGCCCACCAGCCCTGGCACAGTACCTGGCTGGCATCTGCCCTGGGATGCTGCTGCCAGTGGTGTACCAGGAGCAACCTGCACTCACACGAGTGCCTGTGCTGGTCAGCGTGTAGGAAAAGGGGTCTGTCCACCTCTCCCTGGAAAGCCTGTGGCCAAAGCTGCTGCTGGTCAGCAGCTGCTCCAATCACACCAACCATGTGCCTTTCAAGGTGGCTTTTTGAGAAAGAAGGAAGCTGAGGAAAAGAGCCCCTGGCCCCATCCCCTGAGCCATCCCAGCGGGTGGTACAAGTGGCTGCCTCTGGTTCCCTGACAGCCAGTTCCCCAGCACATTTGCCAGGCAGGGTTTCAGCTCTCCCTCTCACTGTCACAGTGCAGTGTTTATTCTGAAGCCCAGCTACTGAGAGATTTATTTGCACGATCAATCTCTTCAACTTCAGTGGGACTGCTTTTCAAGGGTGTGTGCTTTGGTAAGAGTAGGTCAGCCATGCCCATGGAGACCAGGCAAAGGAAAATATGTTAATTAAATATATGCAGGAGGCCACATTTTATTTAAATGATGAAGGGATTTTATTTATTATGAAGACTGCTGTTTTAATTGCCTTTTTAAAAATTGCCAGCAGTCTTAACATTGCTTGTCCTTGAAAAATTGTCTTTTTTTCTTCCTTGCTGTCTGTCTGAAATTAAAATTATGCCCATTTTTCTTTTTCTACTCTAAAATACTGGTTCCCAGCAAAAAAAAACAAAAGAAATACCGTGCCTTTCATAAAACAGTAAACACAGAAAACGGGAGGAAAACTCCACCACTGCATAAATTCATCAAAAAGGAATTGCCAGAGTGATGGAGGAGGGTATTTCCATTCCATTCGATGCTTTTAATTGCAGTTCTTATGAATGGTCTGAATCTCTCATACCTGAGTTGCAGCACAGAGCAAGTTATTTTTAGCAGCTGTAGCCCAAAGCTATTGTTGCTACTCTACTGTGGCATATCCATAGATACACTTTCTATCCTGCAGTTCCAAGCTCAGTAGGTAAATTAAATGCATTACCTGATACAGCATCTTTAGTAGCAATTAATAAATATTAGACAAATATTAATTGAAAGGAGTCTGGAAGAAGATAAATGTAGCCAAAGAAATTGCTTCCTCTTGTTCAAAGGCTCTGTAGATGCATAAAACCCAGAAAGAAGAGATTCTTTCTAAAGGTAGTATAGAGGAAAGCTCTTTGAGATTTACCTTTCTGCTAAATACACACAAAAGGAACACCATTATTATTTATTTTTTAAAGAAAAATGAGGTTTTTGCCATTTGCAAATAAAGGTTAAATTTTGTGTGGAAAAAAATAATAGTCTGTTTCTGCTTTCACTGGGGATTTTTAAATATTTCTGCACAAAGCAGTTGGTGGAAAAAATTAGTCTCTGCTGTAATGAATTAGACATTTTCTCTGTTCCAGAGTGCATTTTCATTAGGGTGAACAATGGAGACTGCTGGCTGGATTGCAGTGAGTAGCTTTACATGGAAGGACAAGCTGCATTTGTCTAAAGGCAATTCATGGGTTTATAATGGACAGCAGGGCCTTTGTCTTTGCTAAGAGTCTTCCTGTGAATAGCTTTGTGATTCATAGCCAAATTCTAGTTGCTTCCTACTATCATGGTCTTTTTAATAGCAAGGTTCACAAAAGGCTCTCTTCAAATGCTAAATGGCACTAGTGGGCTTTCACAGTTTTGGTTTGGTTTTTTTCAGTTATTAAAATCAGGTTAAATAAATAAGAAGTACCATTTTTGGTTCTTGCGAGGAATTTTTTTTGTGAAAGATTTAAGTTCAAAGCATAAATATAATGTTTCGACTCAGACATTTTTCTCTTAATTAACCCAGTTAACTAATGATAGATACACTAGAAAATCCATCCTTATCAAGGATAAAAATCTCACAGATGTGCTGCTGCAGACACACAGTTAAAAACATGTGAAGGCTTCCAATGAACACCTTTTAAGTATTTTGAGATCCTTTGCTGAAAATGACTATTATGCCATCATGTTGGTGCTAATGGGTGATATTTCATACTCCAACTTCCATAAGACAGATTGCTTTGGGGTGAATCAAAATAAATAAATGTATGCAGAATGCTATTCATAGTAATAGAAAATGTTACCTCATAGTAGCATGGAAGGCGACATCAGAACCAAGATTCTTTTGTGTTATGCATCCATGGGCATTTGAAGGCATCCACAGTATGCCTAAAGTTGTATAGTTACTGTTTAATTAAACCACAGTTTTTTCAGGTTAAATTTGTGCAGTATCTGGGGCAATCTAATGTGTGACTAATAACTGTCTCCATAAGTTATTTGCCCATGTTGTGCTTTAATTAAAAGTGAGCTCNCCCCCCCACTGAAGAGTGTAGACTTCTTACGCTTTATTCTTATCCTGCACTTGGATACAATAGGGAGGTTGTGAGGTGAGAAGAATAGCATTTAATTCCAGTTTCAGTCAAGTGAACACTGTGAGAAGGGGTTGTCTCCTTTTTCTCCTTTCTAAGCTGCTTGGTAGTGGCCAAGGGCATTTTTATAGCACAAGGACAAGATGAGAAAACCCAACACCCCACTGGAGAGTTGCTGAATTGCCTCGCATGGAGAATACATTTCAGTGGAATGATTCAGCCTGGCACTTGAGCACGTAGTTTTGCAGCAGCTTCAGAGAGAAGTGTAATCCAATGCTCTGGTCCAGTCTCTTGCAGAACATGCATATGGTAGCTTCCACCTTGCCCTTGTCCCCTGCGTTGAGGTGGATCCTCCTGAGCTGCTTCAGGGGATGGACACAGAGGGCCAAGGAAGTCCACAGTGGAATGCAAATCTCTTCACTGCCTGAAAGGACAACTGTCTTGGGATGCCAGTGGTAGACATGCCAGAGGGATAAAAACCTTGATGACTTTATGAATCATGGAATCACAGAATGGTTTGGGTTGGAAGGGACCTTAAAGATAACCTAGTTACAACCCACCTGCCGTAGGCAGGGACACCTCCCACTAGACCAGGTTGCTTAAAGCCTCATCCAATCTGGCCTTGATAACTTTCAGGGATGGGACATCCACAGTTTCTCTGGGCAACCTGTTCAAATTCCTTCCCACCCTCACCGTTAAGAATTTCTGCAGAATATCTAACCTAAAGTTTAAAGACATTCCCCCTTGTCCCATCACTATATGCACTTGTAAAAAGTCTCTCTCCATCCTTCCTGTAGGCTTTCTTCTAANTGTGATTCATAGCCAAATTCTAGTTGCTTCCTACTATCATGGTCTTTTTAATAGCAAGGTTCACAAAAGGCTCTCTTCAAATGCTAAATGGCACTAGTGGGCTTTCACAGTTTTGGTTTGGTTTTTTTCAGTTATTAAAATCAGGTTAAATAAATAAGAAGTACCATTTTTGGTTCTTGCGAGGAATTTTTTTTGTGAAAGATTTAAGTTCAAAGCATAAATATAATGTTTCGACTCAGACATTTTTCTCTTAATTAACCCAGTTAACTAATGATAGATACACTAGAAAATCCATCCTTATCAAGGATAAAAATCTCACAGATGTGCTGCTGCAGACACACAGTTAAAAACATGTGAAGGCTTCCAATGAACACCTTTTAAGTATTTTGAGATCCTTTGCTGAAAATGACTATTATGCCATCATGTTGGTGCTAATGGGTGATATTTCATACTCCAACTTCCATAAGACAGATTGCTTTGGGGTGAATCAAAATAAATAAATGTATGCAGAATGCTATTCATAGTAATAGAAAATGTTACCTCATAGTAGCATGGAAGGCGACATCAGAACCAAGATTCTTTTGTGTTATGCATCCACGGGCATTTGAAGGCATCCACAGTATGCCTAAAGTTGTATAGTTACTGTTTAATTAAACCACAGTTTTTTCAGGTTAAATTTGTGCAGTATCTGGGGCAATCTAATGTGTGACTAATAACTGTCTCCATAAGTTATTTGCCCATGTTGTGCTTTAATTAAAAGTGAGCTCTGATTGCCTTGTAATATACAGAGGGCTGCAGCCTGACTGTTCACTCAGTAGATTGGCAGAAACTTTAATCTTCCAATTTACTCAGAGGTAAACAGGATTATTGCTAGCATATGCCATGAAATACTTTTTTTTTCCTAGAAGTGAGTGGATGAATTTAGAGGCCAGACATTTAAGCCTTTTTTTAACTCATGGTAGAAGAAAGTGAGCAAGTTGAAATTTCTCAAACCTCACNCAGAGGGCCAAGGAAGTCCACAGTGGAATGCAAATCTCTTCACTGCCTGAAAGGACAACTGTCTTGGGATGCCAGTGGTAGACATGCCAGAGGGATAAAAACCTTGATGACTTTATGAATCATGGAATCACAGAATGGTTTGGGTTGGAAGGGACCTTAAAGATAACCTAGTTACAACCCACCTGCCGTAGGCAGGGACACCTCCCACTAGACCAGGTTGCTTAAAGCCTCATCCAATCTGGCCTTGATAACTTTCAGGGATGGGACATCCACAGTTTCTCTGGGCAACCTGTTCAAATTCCTTCCCACCCTCACCGTTAAGAATTTCTGCAGAATATCTAACCTAAAGTTTAAAGACATTCCCCCTTGTCCCATCACTATATGCACTTGTAAAAAGTCTCTCTCCATCCTTCCTGTAGGCTTTCTTCTAATACTGGAAGGCAGCAATTAGGTCACCCCAAAGTCTTCTCTTCTCCAGGCTCAACAATCCCAAATCTCTTAGCCTCCATAGGAGAGATTTTCCATCACTCTAATCATCTGTCTACTCACCTTCCCACTG
The DNA here is from genome assembly GCA_013399225.1 of Rhipidura dahli. NCBI lineage: Eukaryota > Metazoa > Chordata > Aves > Passeriformes > Rhipiduridae > Rhipidura > Rhipidura dahli. The sequence goes on along the minus strand of VXAC01004705.1, from coordinate 446,587 downwards.
ATGAGCAGTGAACCTTGGGTATCAAACCGATCTGCACAAGGTTCCTTTTGTTCTGAGACTGCAGATATTCCCATGCTCATATGTCTACGGATCCAAGGGTAAAAATGAGCTTCTACTTTCATCTTCTAACTTTTCAGGGTCAACCTGGCAGCCAGGTACTCCCACACTACCCTGTGCCCCTACATTACCATTTGTGTTCACTTTCTTGGAATCTCTCTCATTCAGTCTTTTTTTTCCTTGCGTATAAGTCTTTCCAATTCGCCACATCTTTTTTGGAAAAACTTTGCTGCTTTTCTTCCTCAGCCTCCATCCTCTTCACCAACTCCTACTGAGGACTACAAATGTACCTTATTTTCCTATTAAAAGGAATGTTGTGGGGAAAAAAAACCCAAACCACCTTATATTGCTGATAGTCACTAAAGAACAAGCAAACGAGACTTCAAGCAATGTAGCATTTGCCTTTTCTATATCTGCATGTTTGAAACAAGTGTAATTAATAAGACAACATGCCAGATAAGAGGTGATAATTGTATGTCCCTTTAATTCTGAATTGGGGCCAACTTAGTCAGGCAATATGTGCTATTTACTTCCACTGACTTTTCTCTGTCAGACACCTTGACTCTTTACTAATGGTAGTGCTTACCTATCATTTACCATCATGTAGAACTGTAACCTTTTGGAAAGCAGAAATCAACAGCACTTGGCGAAGTTTTGAAAACTTGAAGTTTTCAGAATGTGGGCAGAATCAATAACAGATCAAACTGTCTACATCAAAGTATCCTGAAGAAGAGACAAACTGGGATGTTTAGCAGACGCCACTATGTAATTTCTGAACTACCTGAGCTTCACCTGAGATTCTCCTGAGTTTCCCCATGGCTTTCTCCAAAAGGTAAAAATTTAACTGTTTCTGAACACTGGGAAGGAGTCTTTGACATACACTTCAACACATGAAGACACCTTATGTAGCTCATTGACAACAAACGGGGTGGATATGCTCACTTCCACTCTTTCACTATTGGGTATCAAGATTTTAAAAGAGGACACTTTATTCATTTTGGGTAGTTAAAAAAAAAAATCTGAATCCTGTTTATTCAGAAGGACAATCAGTAAGGCTCTCCTTGGGTATGCTGGGGCAGTGCCTCAGTATCAATTACTCCTTTCTGAGGCTATTCTGCTTTAAGTCCTTTTCAGTTATTAAGGCTCATTCTATCATATTTGTGCATGTGCAACTCATAATCTGCAATTTATCCACATGCCACCAACTGCATGTTTGGACTAAAGCTTTAGGGTATCTCACTGAATAGTGAAAGCCCTATAAATTGTTCCATGAACACACTTCATACAGAAATATGCACTTAACAGTGCAAACTACTTGCAGTACCTGCAGTAAAACAAACCTAATTTTTTCCTTCTAGTTATACAGAAGCCCAGAAATATTGAAGTCACTGAGCTTGATTTCACTGAGTTTTGGTGCCTATTTATCATAAATTCTGTGATCATGAGAGATTCTCTGTGGGGTCAGAGAAACCCTGCCTGGGCACAAACTGAAATACATACAGGAGGTTCCCTCTGGGTATGATTTTTCACTGTGAAGCTGAATGAGCACTGGCACAAGTTGCCCAAGAAGGTGGTGGATTCCGCATTCTTGAGATATTTAAAAGCCTTCTCGACATGGTTCTGGGCAACCAGCTCTAGGTGGCCCTGCTTGAGGAGGGGAGGTTAGACCAGGTGACCTCCAGAGGTCCCTTCCTCCTCTGTGACTCTGATTCCAATACCAGCTACAGGAGCTGAGGCATCAGAATTTGGCCCCCAGTTGCTTTTATCCAAGGAAAAAACAACCCATCTCTTAAAATGTCCTACTAAAAGGTACTCATAATGTGATACACGGAAAGTGAAATAGGGTTGAAATAAGCAATTTTGTCAACAACATTTAGAATGTAACATTTTGAACTCTTAATACAATTTCCTTGGCTCTCTGGAAATACCTAGTTTGACTGAAATGATTATTCCTCAGAGATAATGGAATCTTTGATTTCAGGCACCATTTGAATAATACATCAGGATTTTTTTTTTTAATCTGGTAAAAAAAAAAAGCAATTGCATTTTTCTCTTTAGGAACAATCTGGTACTTCTATCTTCAAAGCTGTTATTTACATATCAACAGCTTTGTTCATTTCCTCTGTTCTTTGGCCAAGTGTGAGATTACAATGAAAGCCAGAGAAGGGGTGGCAACTTCATTGAGTCAGATCAGAAGAGGCAAAAAGCAAGTAAACAAGACTATTAGGAGGAATAAACAATGAGAGCAAAAATAGCAAAATTGTATGGGTTTTGTGTGTTATTTAATTTAATTTAATTTCACATTTCTTTGCTAATTGTAAAATCTTGTCAGAAATAAGAAAATGATTTTTCCCCTTTAACCAAGTTGGTACTTTTCTGTTTGGCAAATACACCACTGCATTTATTTTCCACTCCCATATGTTAATGAGAATACAATAAAGATACTTGTTGATAGTTTTTTGTGTAGGAACAACTTTTCCTGTATGCTTTTCTCATAAAAATCTTTTGTTGTCCCAAGATGGGGTCATCAACAGTAACAGCATTTCTAGTAAACTTCTAATGAAGTAAAAACTATGTCATTGTTTAATAGCAGCCAGTCATGTACTGGAACAGAATTTGGTACTGCCTTTATATAGTTTTAAAGATGTTGAACCAGTTTCCGATGTGAAATAAGACAAAAGAAAAAAGAAAACACTTAAAAGTGGAAGACAGTGATTGAAAGAAGAGAATAGAGGCACAACTGTTATTTAAATGGCATGGCATCAGATACTGGTGCACAGTGCTGCTACTTCCATGACAAAACCAAGTGCCCTTTTCCACACCTTGTGACGAAACATCTTAAGACACTTAATGCATTTATAAGCAAACCTCTCCTGGTAATGAAACCAAGAAAAGAATTTCTAGCATTGAGACAGAAAGCTGTAATTAAGGAAGGAAAAAAGGAAGGAGGATGACAAATCAAAGTGGAAGACTTAGAAGAGCAATGAACAGTAAGATCATACTTGTATCATACTTTTGTCGCACCCTTTGCCTGTCCTCATATCCAGTCCTTGCAAGTTCTCCCAACACATCAGTGGCAACACAGTTTGTCTACTGCAGGAGTAGGCTGAGTGACAAAGATACTACGTAGTTCTTACTCCAGGTGGAATATTAGACTTGAAAAAGGAATGAGGGAAATCTTTTGTCTGTGGCAAAAAATAATGTATTTTAAGGTTCTGTGCACATCTTGCTCACTAATGACTGGGGCAGATGTGAGATATTCTCTGCTTTTCCAGGCAAGCTTAGAAAGGGATACTGTAGTGATGTCTCTGGACACAGGAGATGGCTGTTATGATCTTGAGCTCCTTTTCCCTCCCGTTAAGCTTTCCTGTTTCTTACTGTTTGGAAGGACTAGCTGTCACCCAGGTGACTCACTGCTCTTCCGTGCTTCTCAAAGCTGTTTGCAAAAGAGGGTAAGACTTTTACACAAGATAGCAGTAGCAAGTCTGTTCTGTGAATTAAAGCAGAGTCTGAAAGAGAATATGAGCTGAGGGTTCAAGGATTTTTTCAGCTATCAATAAAGTACAGGTGTCTCTGAGGCTGGGTGCATCTTCGAAATAATAGGCACCACTGCTGTACAATGTGTCAGGATGAAGAGAGAGTGCATTGCTCTTCTGAAAAGAGGAATTTGAGCTGAATGTAATTGCTCGTATGGACGTCAGCCAGTGCATCTGGGCTCAGTCACCATAGCAAACCCTAATTCCTAAATAGGAATTCAGGAGAAATGTTCTGTGGCACTATATAAATTCTCAGAACTGTTTGTGTAGTTTATATATTCATCTTCACTTTCAGAAATGACATTTGCTCTTATGTCTAGCACCTACTGATCAAAAAAGAAATTTCTCTATAACACTGTCAGGATTGTGCAGCTAATTGGGCTGAGACACCAAGATGACAAATACTTTAATCCGTTTACTTCAGGTATATCAATATTGGAAAACAGAATGGATTGCATACTTACATGGTGTACCTTGACCAAAAAATATCAGCTTGGTTTATGTTGATTTTAATCAGCTAAGTATCCGGTCCAGCAATCTGAAGCATATCAAATTGCTGACAGAATCTTGGTTCCTTCTTCTCACTGCTTGGGCAGAGGATTCTCAGTCTCACAGACACTGAGCTGACTACCTGCTCACATTGGAGTGGGTGAAACAAAATGTTCCTGCTCATCCTCCACACTGGTAGAGTACTTTTTACTCGTTAAAAAGTTGCCAAGACAGAATTAGACCTGGAGCCAGTTTAGGGCTGAGTTTTGCCTGATAGTTCTTTGCTGAGAAGCTAATAAATATCCCTGTAAAGGGTCCAGTGGGCATCTCCCCTGCTGGACATGTTCTGCCTTCACCTTTTGGACAAAGAGTGAAGTAAACCCTGTGGTTTATCCATGACTATTCTCTTTCAGTGCTAAAAGGACCTCCCAATTGGACAGGATCACCTCAGCTGCAAAAAGGAGTGGTAATTGTGGAGATGTCTGATAGGAATGACCCAGCTGAGGACTAAGGTCAGGCCCCAGCTCCGAAAAAACCCTTCTGTCACATGAAGTTTTGGCATTCTTGTGCTAAAGCCCATTCATCTGGGGCCTCTTTTTCAGGGTCAATTATCACCACCATTCATTACCAATAAATTTAGATAGATGGCTAAGCCTCTAAAACCAAGTTTAAATCAGAGTTTAAAGTCAAGCATCAGAAATAGCTTTCTCTGGATATGGCCTTAACTGTGACTTAGGTGAGCCTGATATAGAACACAGGAAGGATGAAAAGTTTCTGAAATTTTCTTGTGAATTTTGTCACAAAATTTAGAGGATGCTTATTACAGTATGTAGAAGTTCTTGTCCACTACAGTGATGTGTGAGGTAAATCACTGGACATTAATTCTTGTAAAGAATCTCAGAGTCCTGAAAGTCAAGTGAATGTCTTTTTGAGAAAGGAGAGGCTGTGCTAGGCAAGACAACATTATCTCTAATGCACTCATTTCCTCCATAATTGAAGTTATTAAAGTATAGATACTTGGACATGTATTGGAGCATCAGATTGGATTTTTAGCCTTTTACCAGTTTTTCCTTTATTTTCTTCCTTAGGATCAATCTGCAGCCGTTAGCTCAGACTAGAATACCTTGCTGTGGCTTGTCCCTTGGGCAGGCTATGTAAGCAGTGTTCCTGCAGTACTGTTCTTTCATTGTGTTTGCTATTACTGTCCTCAAGCTGAATATCAAAACAGGAAGAAAATCCAAACAACAGACTGAGAGGGAGATCTATCACATTTAGCAAGGCAGCCAATACTGGGCTGTGATAACTATGTGAAAAAGAAGGACTCTGCCACTAACAAGGTTTAATAAAATTTCTAAGCTTATTATATTGCATCAGCAGGTATTCAGAACTGTCCTTTGTACATGAATCATATTAGGAATTCCTGATACTGGTGTGTATAAAAGCAGTTTTACATCATGTCACTGTGTTAGAGATAGGTGTCCCAACTACTGGGAGCTGTAGAATATTAGCTGACACCAGTCTTTCCATAGATAAGTGATATTTAGATGTACTTTTCTGGCATATTATAATGAATTAAGACTACCATCTAGCCCAGAAAAATAAGGAAAATCAATGAATTTAAATAAAATGAATTCATTAATTAAATTAACGCATTTCTTGTGGATGATGACAATTAATCAGTTCCTATATAGTATGTTGTGTTTTCACTTCAGTAGTGTGTCTCAGACATGTGGACATGCACAGCAGCAAACTGAATTCAGACTGTGATGGCCAGAAAAGGATGTCAATCATACCAGCTTCAGCCAGTCAAATTTCATTTAAAATTTCTGAGCTGCATATCTGAAATATAATGGCCTTTGGTCTTGAGATTAATTCTTTATCCTTCTTTGACCCACTTCTGACCCCACAGAAGTTATTTTACACTATTTATATTTGGATTAACTCGATTTAAAGGAAAGGAAAATGGAAAATATAAGAAAAGAACATTTTGGGAAGATGCCTTGACTAAAATTGAGGTCAATTTGTGCAATTTTACTGAAGGTGGTCAGTTTACTCTGACATATATTTTAGTAAAATGAATTTAATTTTCTTTTAATACACAGAGCTTTCTATTTGGGAATAATAAACCTGGTCAAAATATATTTAGCCTAACCAGTATTATAGAACATAAACTCATGTTTTGGTGTACTTATTAACAAGGCATTAACAATTCAGGCTGATGATGTAACGTTATGTACTATGCCCTGCTTGCCTTCTTATTGACAAAATCTGAGTCCTATTGAATCTTTTGTGTTTTAGAGAAGCTTTCTACCTGTTTGGTTTCAAGAGCACAACAAAGTTCAAGCAGGAGACCATTAAAGGAAGGCCAGATTAGAACATGATTTCAACAAATCCCTGTTGAAAATAGTATCTAATATTTAAACTAGATATATTTTCATGTTCTCATTCAACCATCTTCTCATCTCAGCTGTCTCTGAGTTACCCAACATGGTCTAGACAATTATCTGAAGGCCTTCATATTATTGTTCTTTCATTGTATTTGTATTCAAAATTGTGTTGCAAAGCATCAGATAGATATAAAGTATCCATTTTGGAACACCTTCTGCGTACAATAAGAGAAATCAGGTGTTTTCAGGTTGATAGCTTTGTTCTCATGTCAGATTTTGTGTTTACCAGCCATTAGAGCAGCAAACTTGCAAATGCTGTGTTGGTGTCTGATGTTTTCAGCTTCCTTTAGATCAGTCCAATCATATCAGCTGGATGGTTGATATCTCACATGGACACTTTCTTCAGTTTAACCTGATTGAGTATAATACCAATCTAAATACCTGGGAGATCCTCTCTCTGTAATGGATTTCACAAAAACAAAGGCATCATATAGCCATCATCTAGGGGAAAGCTGAGTGCCCAGTTGCAAATTTTAAAACCTCGGTTCACCTTTGTCATTGGTATTCTGAGAAACAAACACGGGATTCATCCCACCACGCTTAAGAAGGTTAAAACCAGGGTTTAGGCCAAATGTCTGTGATCTCGTGATAGCAGCAAGAGGCAGGAGGCCCTGAAGGGTCATGGACTCAATCCCACAACAGGTGTCTCAAAGAGGAGCCCCACTGCTCTGACCCTAAGCGTTGCCTTGAGGATAGTACCATCTGCCTAACCTCAGAAAACTGACGTTAGGTAAGATAAATCCTGTCCTTCATGATTAAGATGTCTCTCGGATGGCTTGATAAAAGACGAGTAAATTAGATAAAGAGAGCTGCCCGGTGGCAGCTGGAACAATAATTTGTGAGTGCCAGTCCCACATGCAGAAGATGAGACTGTGCACCATGTCATTGCATTAGAAAGCTTTCATTTTCTAATGGATTTACTTCCTGCAGAAAGTCGTGGTACGCTGGAAAGACTGTTTTGCATTTCTTATCTGTGAAAATTAAGTTACATGGGACATTTCAGGATTTACCATATAGAGTTTATGCCTCTTAATATGCTCATCTCAATAAAATATATGGCAGTTGAAGATGGCTCATGTAAGATACAGGGTAATTAGTCATTTATATAGCTCACTCTCCTACAAACCAAATCAGCTTCTATATAAATGTCTAGACAGCACATTAGTGCTTTGCCCAGCCAGCCCAAGAATATGGAAGTGAGAAAGATAAAAGGATCCCTGCTTCCCCCCTTCCCTCCCTGACATCATTTACCACACTCCCCAGTGTCCTTTGTATTTTGGCAGATAAACCCCAAGCATGCAAGTCCCAAATACTTGAATCAACCTGTTATGCAGAGTTCATATGAGGTTATATTTCCAAAAATCCCATTGAAATCAGTTTTTTTTTTTTTTTTTTTTTTTGTTCAGAGTGTTGATGTCAGAGAGATTTCAGATGTCTCTCAGGACAGTGTGAAATCAAGGTCTACTCTATCCACTTCATTGTTTTTTTCAAATATATTATCAACTAGTTCATAGAGTACTTAATAGAAGACTGTTCAGTGGTTAAGATAATGTGTTTTTAGATTTAATGTAGCATTTCATGATGCAAATGGACCAAGTCGTACAGTTTGGGCCAAAAGCTTTATTCCAAACAATCAAATTCTTACTTTAAGCAGCCCTCCTCTCCCATTAAGGGCTAATGTGCACAGGCTTGTCATGCACTGTGGAACACCTTATGAAGTTTATCATCTGGAAAGGAAGGTACTAACTGAACACAATGTGCAAGAGAGTGTCCAGATCCAGTCTGGGGGGATTCTCTCTGTGGCACAGCTCTGATCTTCACTCAGGGCCAGGATTAGATACCTGTATTACTGGGCTCCTTACTTCTTCCTCATAATATGATTTATTAACATGAAAGCATTGGCTTAACTAGGTTAGCATTGACCAGATCCTTACCTTAAATCACTGGCACCACTGTGGATGCTGTGTCATTAAACAAAGTAAAAGTTTCCTCAATTTGGATCGAATTCTTGTTCACTGAGGCAATGTAACAATGTATTTTTGGGGTTTGTTGTTCAGTGTCCAGATCAAAACCAAACATCAGGAGGATCAATAGGACAGACATTTCTTATCTTCTCAGCCAGGCAGAGTTCTAGGTTCCATTCCTTTCCAGCTGACGGTAAAACATACTTCAACTGAAAATGGAGCTTGGGCTTTCTTCTGCTTTCCATAAAAGCCTAGGGGAAAACAAGCCAAAGTCACAAGAGTTCTAGAAATTTATCCTTCAGCCCATAATTGATGGTCTTTACTTAGGATAAAGAAGACTATAGTTCTGTACTATACTCTCCCTCAAGCCCAATTTTGTTGCTTATGATTGCTCATCTAGTAAACAGCATTTTTCTTTATTTATTCTCTTCCAGAACATGTTTGCAGGGATTAATGAACAGTTTCACAGCACACTATTTTTTCAGTGGCAAAACAAAGAGTAAAAAGCCCAAGAAAAAGCCAGTGATCTGGGAAATGGTAAATATTGACAAAATATGATTGCAGCTCAGAGGAGGTTTAGCTGCCTATCTGGAATTTCTCCTTACAGATTCTACACATTCCTGCCATTTGCAGAACAGGGATCTTAATGTGTCCTGCTGTGAATAATTTAAATTAATATTAAATAGTTGTTAAAATGCTTCCAAGACTCAAAGACAATAGTGGTAGGTCTTTCTCTCAGTTTCCATATGTTATGCCTGTACCTGGCTTTTGGAGGTTCAGAGGTCAGAAATTAAATAGATCAGAATATTTTCATTCTGGTGTTGATTTGAAACTTGAATTCTGTTGCTCAATCCCATCTCTGTTCTTTCTCTGCAGATAATTGGAGGTGAAAAAAACATGGCTATTTATTGCACTGCTGCTCTCCACACATCCTATTCCTATTTTGGAAGACTTCCTAAATTCATTACACAGGCAAAACTCCCACTTAAGTTATTTGTTTGCCTGTGCAGAGACCGAAAACCAGATGAGGGAACAGAACTGTTCATTTCTGTAAATATGTCAGTTATTGGCTTGCTGAAACTCTGTGCTTTTGTTCATCCCTTGAGCAGAGTCCAGACAGCTGAAAAATCAGGGAGAAATTAGAAGTCAAAGCCTTCTTGCATATTTACTGACCACATTAGAATAACCAGCACTGCCAAGGGCCATCAGTTTTCTAGTTTGAATGGACCTTCAAGGGAAAAAGAAAATGTTTATAGTGAAAGGAAAATTAAATAATCAGAACTTTAGCCTTCAGCTGTCAGCACCAGAACACAATGTCAATTGGAACAAGAGTCGCCTTTGACCAATCTCACCTGCTCTCCTGAGACTTGTTTGCAGTGCCTTATGCACAGATCTTTACAGGAACAGAGCAGTGCTCACCAGCACAGCCCATTAGCTGTGAAAGCTGCTGTGTTGATTTTGATTTCAGAATACAATGCTGGCAGCAGAAAAGGAGCAATGCTTTGGTATCTTTGCTGTTCACTATACAAAGCTTGTTATTGATTTACTTCTCAAGCAATATTCATTTCATAGAGTAAAAGAAGCTAGGCTGCAGTACCAAGGCTGCGTTTGTGATCCTTGAGCTTGTAATTTGATTTTAAGATATTAAAACTAGGGAAGTATGATGTTCGGGAAATAGTTCTGCTAATGCTTTGTGAGACACAGGGAGACAGGCTGGCAGGAAGACTTCAACTGCTCTAAGTTATTTGGAACAGAAAAAACCCTTTAATCCTATACTGGGTTTATAAAAGAAAGATAGAAGAAATATTTTGCTTTTTAAATAGTGAAATTCAGAAAGGGAGTAGACCGCAACTGCTTCACATTATCATAAATTTGGGGGTGAAAATGTCAGTTCAGATGCTCTGAACTAATGAATGCACCTGAGTAAGACTTGCTCCTGCATGTATTGGAAATCATGCTTGGAAACTAGAGATACAAGTCAAAATAGATATATGAACCACCATCTTTTGTTCAGTGCAAATGAGAGCCACTTTGTTCCCCTCCTCCAGTCACTGCAGACTGTAAGATAGTCAGGTCCTATATGAATAACATTTATTACAAGACTTAGAATACTTCATTCAAATTATTTTCATTTTATATTTTTAATGAAAACCAGTTTTGTAAGTTTTGTCAAACTATTCCTGATAAGTCCACAATCTTTGGAAGGGGAATCTCTTGGTCTGTCCTAAGAGAGTGTTTGTGTTGCTGTTCACTCAAATGGAGAATTAAGTATGATTAGGAAGACTGCTGTTTGCATGCTGCTTCTGTTGTTGTGAGAGCTGAGAGGTGCAGTGCATGGAACTGTTGGAGAAGGTAGGATACTCATATAGTAATGGTGACTCTGGTCCAGGGAAATAGGATTCTTTCCTTAGTTCATGCTGCTTTCTGTGCTTTACTGAGCAAGTCACACAAACCAGACTTGCCACAGCCTTTAATTGTAGGTTTCTCTGTGCAGCTGTGTCTTGCCTGAGAGCAGCATGGTTCTAATTTGGAGAAGTATTGGCAAAGCCAGGCACAGCTTAATTTAAAAGAATTATTTTTAGAATATATTAACCACTGTACAAGTGTTACCTCTGCTGAAAAGTCAGTCCTTGGGCATCTCAAAAGGAGCTTAAAAGTAGTAGGTAGTCTTAATTTCAATTTCTATCCCACTTAGTAAAATATCTGTAAAATGGTGCTGATATCTATTATCTCACCTTACAGGTCAAGAAAATATATAAATGAAATTTACAAATCACCTGATGGTCCTCTGTGTACTACAGAACAGCCCAGGAGTGTATCTATTGCATTGAGGAAAGACCTTCTCTACTGAAATGTACACAATATAAGGAGCAAGGAGATAACAGAACATCAAGTGCTGTTTAATGCACTCGCTCAGTGAGATAGGAGACACATGGAAAAAATTGGTTCAAGTAATTAAAAACTCTTTTTATGCCTTGAGGGGAAAAGATATATAAGGACAAATGCTGAACACAAACCACTAATTCTAGCATTCCCTAAGTTCTCACTGCTTGATATCTTTATATTTATGAAATGCTTTCAGTGAAACAGGGAATGAGTGTACAGGCATCCCTGCTTTCCACAATTCATATTGCCCATCTTGCCCCATACTCTTTGCTGACATGCCACACTGAGATCTCTCCACCTTTCACACTTTAGGGTAATTATACTGGATCTTGGCAGTAACTACACCCAGACAGTACTTCTGCTCACTCACTAGACCATGTTCTCTTTGCCTGCACCCAATTAACCTTCCCCCATGAGTCCAGAAAGGAGACCAAAAGCTGTATTATAATTTTTGCGTCATTAAAAATTCCCGTGACATTTTTTAGTAATTTTGTTAGCAGTTTTGTTAGTTTCCATGTCCTGGCCAAGTCCCAGTTTTGTTTAATTACTTGAGTTATCTGAGAACTGGGAAAATGTATTCATTGTATATTTTACTTAAAATGTCATGGAACACATTGAACAACATATTCAGAAATACATTTGTGGGTGTTTCAGCTAAGCCTCTAAACTGGGCATACAAGGGCAAAGAATTTCCAAAAAATATTGTAGAATTTGTCAAAAAAGTTATTTGATACTAATCAAATTGCTGTTTTGCATCCCATCTATGAAATTCCCTCTGGAGTTTTATCAGAAAGATGGAACATTCTTCTTTTCTTCTTCTCTAACTGGTTCTGCAGTGTGGATCAGGTTGTTCAAAATCAGTGTGATTGTCTACATTAGTCCTGGAAAGATTTCAGTCCCAGGGAAAATGACAGTCATAAGGGAATCTCATCAAGCATCATTTTTTTGCCTTTATCCTTCCTTATTCTAGGAGCAATCTAATAATTACACATTAATTCTTTACTATTTGTGTAACCCCCTGCATCTCACTAGCTCAACAAGCTTTAAAGATTTCTTGACTTTCAGCAATACATTGATTAGAAATTGAGCTGTTGACCTTTCCAAATCCCATCAAAGGCCTTCTTTTCCCATGTGTGATCTGTGGGTGAGCTTGGACAAACCATTAAATTCTCTACAGAGCATGACAAGAGTTGCAGGTCAAGGACTGCAAAGAAGAAGAGCCCATTTGCAGTGTACAGGCAAGACTTATATTGTTTTTACAAAACCCAGAAAATCCTATGCTTATTCCTAGTGCTTTCTATTGGTATTTTATCAGTTAACTACTTGGAGCTATATAAATATTTATAGGATTCTTTTATAACATAGCATTTGCCAAACTTGTGTAGTGAGTATACTGTGTTATTCCATTTTTATGTTTTTACAGATGCTCTAGCAGACCCATTCTATAAGTGAGGAAAAAATAAATAAAATATTGGTCCAGGCAATGACTTCCTGTCCTCTTGTATCTTCTTTCACCTAGCAGTCATAAAATGAGTTCTTCATCCCATTTGCTTATGGTGATGGTAGGCATAAATTACTAGAATTGACGAGTCTAAAATGAGCTTTGTGGAAATCACTGTTCTGTGTAATTGCAGTGTTCCATGTAATGACGTATTTAAAATAGCACTGCTTGACTGAGACTTAGAGTAATAGTCCCAGTCTTCACCAAATGTCTATAGAGTAGCATAGTAGCAGTCAGAAGAATTTTTGCTTTGGTTTTTTTTTAAAGATAATCTTTATCCCAAACAATAGCATTTTAAATGTGTTATGTAAATGAATTATCCAATACAGCATTTTTACATTTTTGTCTTTTCCACTGGAAGTTGTTTTTTCTTGAGCGGCCTGAGGTCTAGGCAGCCAGTTAACATTTTCAAGGTTAGTGCAAAATCATTTTCAGTTTGATAAGGATTGTTATATGGAAATTAAAACGTATCATGTCTTTTCATGGGATCATTGTCATTGTTCTTTCTCCCTGTTGGAAGCAAAAAAAACCCCAGTAACTTAAATGCTGTTTTCTCTGAGTAGAAACTATACCTTGTTTATTACATGCTCTTTAACTGAATCAAGATTAAATCTTTTTTTTTTACTTAAGAGAAAAGCAATGACACTTTATTGCACATGGGTATATGCAAAATACAGTCATGAGTTCATGTAGCAAAGCCATAGTATCATCAAAGTACATCGGCAGGCTCTGTTGTTGAGAAGATTTCCCCATAATTGCTATGGAAAGGAAGTATTATCATCCCTTTAGGATTTGAGCATTAGAACTCAAGAGAAGTTTTATTCGACCAGAAATGGGGCTTAGACATTAAGGTTTCCATATGGATTCTCTGGAGATGGATGTGTGGTGGGTTATGGATGACATCCTCTCTGTGACTGTAAAGATGCTATTTCACCAAAGAGTGTGCAAACAGGGCTAGTGGATGTACCACCAACTGTCATATGATTTGTAAAGTGATTTGTCATCTTTGGGAACAGGATTTTCTCTAAGGTTTTCCTTTCTGTCGGCATTTAAGTGCTTTTCTGGTGTGCCCACCACCTCCATTAGTTGTTGCTTAGGGTCTTTGCTTAGTACAGCCTGTTCTGAGGGAACTAAGCCTGTTCAGTGGGGAGCTCCTCTGACCTGCTGCATTGGATTACACAGCCACAAAATTCAGCTGCCTTTGGAGACCAAGCAAACTGACACTGAGTAAAATGCTCTGGGCCACAGTGAGGGGTCACACAGTAAAGTCTGTGCCTAAGGAGTGATTGTTTCACCTCTGCTTTTGCCTCTGTCTTACTCTGTATGAAGACATGACAGAATCCCAGACACTGTTTCTCCAGTTGTCCTGTAGCCTGTGGCCCTGGTGACAGTTGCTCTGGTACTGACATTCAGGAACTGGTTCTTGTGTCCCTTTGGGGGTGTATTCACCAGGCTAGCGACCTTAATGATTTAAGAAAGAAAATAGAGAATCAGGTCTGCTGTTTCTGAAATTAAACCTTCCTTACCAGGCCACAGGTAAGACTCTGGAAGCTTTAGTTCAGAGTGCTTCAAACTCAAATTGCATTTTACTGACAAATTGCCAAGACACATTTGACCCATGTAAGAGCCTCTTCCAAAAGCTAAATGAAAAATGCATTATTGTAAATACCATTGAAATTGTTCTTAGGTTCTTCTCATGCTCTCAGCCATTAGCCCCTTCCAGAAAATGGTTTTCAGATTCCTTTCCATCCCTCTTACAGATACAATAGTTTTTCAGCCTCTGAAGATGTTATGAGCTGTCTTTATAAATCTCTTTATAATAACTTCGCAAGCCATAACATGAAATTGCATATAGTTGAAGAAAAATATGCCAGACCATTCTGTATTAAAAAAAATATGGGACTAAATGTGAGATATGTAGGCTAAGTTGCACCTAAGGTTGTTTTCTTTACGTATAGTATACACAGGGTGAAATGTCTAAAAATACCTTAATACTTCACCCTACCAACAGGAAAAACATTATGATTTACAGCCTCTAAAATGGAAGGTGCTAGCAAGTCAAGCCATTAATGTTATATGCAAAAGAAGTCTTCAGTGCTGATCCAAAGAATTATCTTCATGCTGCACAACAGACCTGTGAAAGATTTCTTTGTGTAAGAGGTTCTTGCACATAGGCTGGCAAATTGTTCCTTCTACTGTACTCCTTGTGTAAAAGGGAATTGAGAACTGTTCCTCTGAAATTATCTTAACCAGGTGAGAGGTTAGAAAGGTGGATAGTCATTCCAAAAAAATTCAAAGATACTCCTTGCTGGGATGTAATTAAATATATTTTAGGCAAAGTAGAAAATGGAATGTGAGTAATGATACAAGATGTGCATATTCCCCTTGCTATAACTGGAATTGTGATGTGTGTGTCTATTTATATATACACACACACACGGACACCCAAGAGCCCATATCTTCAGCTCAGAATAATTTAACCAAAACTCTTGTATTTTCCTGAGAAGGCTTACTGGTCTTCACCAGATGATTACCTTACAGATGTTCAATTTGTAATTTACATTTTACATTTTGCAGGCATCTGTATACAAACTTCTCTCACTGAAGGGGCAGATACAAATGAGGAAGTTGACATCCATGTGCTATATGGATTAGTTAGAAGATGTTGAAGGAAGAAAGAACATTTACTAGAAAAAAAAATCCTATTTTCTCATTACTCAAAGCTTATTTTCATTAAGAGTTGTTAGAAAAATGACTTAGAACCTTTCAGATTCAGCTGGAAATGTGGTGGACCCTCCTTATGGGCACATGAGCTACAGGTTCAATACCATTCTCTTTCTCCATGATAATGTCAATAAATTTAACTTGATTTGCAAAAATATAACCAAAATTCAGCAGCTTTGAGAAGAGACACTAGAGGTTCCTCATCACCTGTGCTACCCTTACAGTCTGATGGCTAGAGTCCTGTTTTTGGAGAAGAGATCTATGAATGCCAATTGCTGTGCTGAATCAGTCAGGCAAGATTGGAGCAGGACGCTCCCTTCTGCCTGGGAAATTACTTGCTAATTGATGGAGAGTTTGACTTCCAGAGTATGGTGGTACTGTTTGCTCAGCTGCATCCTCCTTGATGTTTGAAAGTCAATTGACTCTTGTCATAAAAGGGGTCCAGAATTTATTTATTTTTTTACTTTTATCAAAAATGCCCTGAAATTATGACAATTCTCAAGTCTTCATCTCAATTTACCAAAGAAAGCACATAGAAAAATTATTATCTGCATCAGCTCAAATGAAGATTTTCAGTTGTGTTTATTTTTGTTCAGCTATGTGGTTTTGACTCACACAGGCCTAGTTTCCACGGGTAACTAAGGATACTTGATGCCAAGAGCTCCTAAATATGAGATAGCAGTTTAGCTCTGAAGAAGTTGTGTAAATTGCTGTTTTTCCTTCTTTCACATCCTGACAATGCTTTTCAGGCAGTAAAGCTTTCCAGCACTGGCCATAGGGCTATAGCCTTTCAAAATTATTTGTAGCTTTTCCTCTTGTCTTCAGGTAGATCATCTGCAGAAGACTTTTCTCATGGCACTTTCACAAGTACTTCATTCAGCTTCCCAGCTTACAGGGTTGCTGTAAGGAACCAAAATTGTTGAAGGGAGAGTTGATCCTGTGGAAAACTTCAGGGGAGACATGCAACTTGATTTCTATTTTTCTGTAATGTGTTGGTTGTGTTATAAACCATCCTCTTAAATACAGGGTCTAGGTAAAATCTGTGGAGATGGGACATGGATGGTGGCACTGCAAGAAACTCTGGTAGTTTGGATATGGATGCTTACTGTTATAGTGGTATTTGGGCTGGTTTGAAGCAAATGCCCGTATCATCTCCATTTAGTATGTTCTGGCTTAGTTAGGATCACAATTTTGGATTTAAAATTTCTTCTGGAGGAGGCTAGATTGGAAAATCCCCTCCAAGTGCTCATGAGTACATATCATTCCCTCTCTCTGAGGGTAGAGCCCAAAGCAGTGAGTGGCCATGAAGAGCATTGAGCCCCAGCAGGTGGAGACTTTCAATCTCAGAAACAGGCAAACTCTGCTTCACAGAAAATTCCTTCACCTACATCTGAGAAACCACAGCATCAAGTCTTTTGATCTACTGATCTTCTCCTGTCATGCCAAATTCTTTGCTAATGAGACGTGCACTGCATTAATTCAGAGTCAAGGTATTGACTTGCTATAAATCTGCATTTTAAGTAAAATCTTAGGTCACTGCATATTAACTGAGTAAAAAGTTTTGATCAAAGGCAGATGAGCTTGCTTCTGTTCAAAAGCTTGACTGAGTTCCAGAAGAAATAGGATCTTCTTTGCGAGTTTTTGAGGGTTACAGCCTGTAAAGTAGCTATCTCCTGTACATGTGGCTTGAGACCATTCTTGAAAGTGCTAGAAAGTACTTCATCATGGTCTTAGAAACTTCTTTCTTGTGAAAACAGAAAAAAATGAGTTAAACACTTCTGTCTGTGCATTATGCACCATCTTCATAGAAATGGTCCTATGACAGTCATAAATTTCTCATACTTATCTTTTTTATTTGTCAGTTATCATGGACTTGGTTACAATATCTGTGGTATCTTGGTTCTCTTTTTCCTTTCTACCTTGTTTATTATTTTTAAAAGTTTCATTCCTAATTTTACCTTCATTTTGACACTGAATTTTGGTGTGTTTTCAGCCAAAATTTTCCTTTTTTATTTTGCATGTTGCATTGCAATATTCTGCTAAACTCTGTGTTCTCTGATAAATAAAAATTCTGAATAGTTAAAAGCAAGGAATTATGTGATTTTTTTGCTTTCCTATTGAATTCTTATTTTTACCAGTCAGCAGATAGAAAACATTGGATATGTGATTTTCTTTTTGTGGGTTTTTACACTGAAAGGTGTGTGAACAATGTTTAAGCCTTTTTTAAAAAATGTTCTTTTTCAGATGGTTCCTCCCTGGTGTTCAAAAGGGCGGAGAAGAAACTGAAAATCTATCAAAAGCTCATTGAATCTAGAAATTATTCTCACTGCCCAGAAGTGCATATTCTTGATATCTTAATAAAATTAAAGCTGCAAAACAGGTCTTGCATCAGCAGGAGTGTTCCATGGCCTTGTCCCTCCCTACAGCTGATTCATCAGTCTAGAAGGCAACCAAAAATTTCACCAGTAAAACATGAACAAAGTTTAAAGTAGAGGGGAGCATAATTTGGGAAGGACAAACTGAGTGAGAGAGAGATCTACACTGATGTGACGACTGGTACCTGGCTGCTGAGTGTCCCCTACCCTGTCAGAAGACAACTCAAGCAGTTTTTCCCCGAGCTGCCTCCAGCATGTAGAAAATGAAGTAGTCAATGAAATCTGCCTTTGCATCAGCCTGCACAGTTTTGCCATGAGCCCAGTAAATAGAAGGAAAACACAGGTGCCAGCTCATTAATGTCTGTTAGCCACAGCAGATGTCACACGCTTCATACTAGTCATTCAGACTAGCATATGAGATAGGAAACATGCAGTGAACATCCTTATTTTAAGGGGACAAGTAAGATGCTTTATTTCTTAATACCTCTATATGTGTGTCAGTGGTCTAAGGTATGGTCAGCTACTGTTTTTAAAGCTGGTTGTATTTTGACAGAGTAGCAACTTGAGCAATAAGAAAAGAATCACTAGAATTCACAGCTGCATAATAGACACAAACTCAAATCAAAGACAGGAAAAGACAAGATTATTATTATTATTTTATAATCTTCAGATATATTCTCAGTAATCATCTAAGCACTCACAATACAACTGTCTTCCTAAATAGAAGTTAAATGAACACTGATGCAATTATTGTGAAGGGTCACCGAAGATTTTTTATTAATCTAGAGTCAAATTTCACACTTAATACCTGAGAATACTTGAATGTAGTTTCAAAATAGTGTTGACTATCCACTTCAAGGGCTATTCTTGACCAAAATTAAAGCAGGAAGCTCCAGTTGTGCCAGAGACTAACACAGCTAAATATTCAGATTATTAAAAATGTCAAGATGACAAAACTAAGCCCAAAGAAAATACTTAGCTTTGAAAGTAGACAACTGAAAAGCATTAAGTCTAAATAGGTGCATATAATAAATGCATATATTTTTTAGTGTTTACATGACACTCAGTGTTTTTTGCAATTTTTTAGCCTAGCATAAATTTACTGAAATGGTAAATAAGATGAAATGGAGCAGGAAATACAGGCTTTAACACAATTTCTTCTAATTTTTGTAGGTTTTCCCTGAGGGAGAACAGCATCATTTAATCAGATTTTTCCTGACATTACGTTTTATAAGAGGGGGGTTTTATGGAGATTCATGTAATGAATAACAAATGTGCTGGTTTGTACTTGTGTTTCCATGAAATGTGAAAAATCTTACATTAGAGCTTATATAATTCTGCCATTTTCAGCTACATTAGTATCATACCTAAAAACTATTTAAAGGGTAATGTTTCTTGCAGGATTTCTGTAATGAGGGAACCTTTTCCTTCTTGTGCCTGTCTTGCGAGAGTTTATTACTTAAAAGAGCTGCAATGAGGGTTCAAAGGGACCTGAGAGTTTTGTTAGGTATCAAAATGCAAAAAAAGCAGGTGAGTTCAAGTGAGGTTTTTTAAAAGAGTGTTCCTAATATGTCTGTTTGCTACTGCTCCACACACCAGTGTATTTTTCTGAAGGGCAGCATGGCCTCATTGCAGACCGAGTTGTCCCATAGCCTGGGGTGTGATGGGCCGTGCTCCCTTTGCTGCAGGGCTGTGGAGAGAGGCAGGAAGGACCTGGAGGTGGGTCCCAGCACTCATCCCTTTTCTGACAAAAAGTTGCAGGCTCCAGCTGTCTATAAGCAAGGGTGGGTTTAGCAGAGTAGGGCTAAGCTGCTCGAGTTGCATTCCTTCTCCCTCACTCTGTCATCATCTCTCTGCTGCTGCAGAATGGGCTCTGGCTCAGGTAAGAGGTTCTGCCCAAGCTCAGAGCTCCACAGCGCAGCTCTTCCACTGAAATAGTCTGCTAAATCCAGCTACTAAATGTGTGCCCTGCTCATTTAGTAGAGGATTCAATAACCTCCAGTGGCCTTGCCTGCTTGCAGTGTCTCTTGGCAGCAACTCTTGCTACTGAGCCTTGTCCCTCACCCTTCCTCTAGCAGAGTTGTTTCTGCTCCTTGATCCTCGTCCTGCCTCCTCCCAGGGACAGGACAGCCAGGCCTTGCCTCTTGCCTTTCTGGACTCTGGACCAGTGCATCCCTCAGCATCTTTGGCTGCCAGCTCTGGCTTGGGTTGCATTTGGCCCCTGGCTCTGGTTTCTGTGCCTGATGGTGCTGGAAGAGACCCACTGACAGTCTGGGCAGCTCAAAGAGCAAACCTCCCTCGCAGGGCCCAGAGCAGTTGTGTTCTGCTGGTTTACACAGGATTTCTTTGTCTAATCTTTGGCATGTTCCTCTGATGCTCACAGAAGCATTTTGGCATTCTGGCAGAGTCAGTGGTCAAACAGATGGAGCCAGCCCTCTCTTTGTAACAGGCAGGATCCAGGCATGTACATTGCAACAAAACAGGGATGGCTACTGCTTTATAAAATGCTGACAAATAGCAGGCAGTAATACACTGAGAAGGGACCACTTCATTACTGTAATGTATTCCTCTTAAACAGTTTTCAAATTATGCTTACTGTTTTTATTGGGTTCTGTTGCGGAAAGACAAAGGAACTGAAATAAACTCCAGTTAAGAACTTCATCCTTTTCCCCCAAAATACAAAATCGAGCATAGCTGGCAGAAACAAATACCAGGACATGTGTCATAGTGCTATTTTGCCAACTCTAACACCCAGCATCAGAGATGAGACCTGAGGCTGCCCTTTACTGCCCTTTACTGGTTTGATAGGCTTTGGCAGTTGCTGATCTCACAGCAGAGAGTTGCCTTTTTTTTTTTCCAAGGCTTTCTCTCTTACAAGCCAAACTGGACAGAAGCAGCAGTGGAGGGGGATGCATCCCACAGGCTTGTGAGGTTTTAGCTCTTCGGGGGCACTGCTGAGCAGTACCGGCATCTACAGCCTGTTGCAGCTCAGCCTGCCTCTCAATCCTCTCCTCACAGTCCACGTTTTTATAGACTGGATGCAGTCCAAAATCTGAGGATTAAGTTGCTTTCCACACATGACAGGTCAGCCAGAGGACACCAGCTTATATGGATCTTTATTTGTGTGATTTCCATATGTCTTAGTACTAAAGTCTTACTTTGGATATTCACTTAGTGAAGAAGTAAGGGAAATCCGTGGCTGTGAAAATAATCCCGGAAAAGATAAGTCACTATGCAGGGTAAGAGATTTATTTTAAAGAGTGCAGAAACTGTACAATTTTCCTCTTGTACAAATCTTTTTCTGTCTTTCTCGTGATATGTGGATATCTTGCTATCTCTGAGATCCATGAGGAAGGAGCTTGCTGAATCCTCTTGTCCTCTCCTGGAAACCCTTGGCAGCAGCAGCAGTGGCTGAGAAGCTGCTGCAGTGTGGCTTTCAAGAGCTGGCCTTGCTCTTTCTGTGCCTGAGAGCACCCAGGTGGGGGGAAGGCATCCTACCTTGTCAAATGCATATACTCTGCCTTTGGGCATCACATTTAGCTCTTCATGTGTGACGTGGCAGCAGCAGGCGCTCAGAGCCTCATGATCACCACGCTTGTTCATCTGAGCAGCTGCTGCTCTGTGTTTCCTCCTGCCTTAAAGGTCTCTCGCTTTTAACCTCCTCCAGTACCTCATTACTGTGAACTCTATCTGTAGGTCTCGTGGGCAAAGCTGCATCCCAATTATACTAATGGCAAAGGGAAAGAAATAGAGATAGGGAACTGTGTTTTTAAACCACGTGGATTATGTTACTGTAGACAAAGAAACAGTAACTGGATCTAATGAAGAGAGGAGGATATTCATTATAGATGAATCAGAAAGGAAAAGGCTGTGATGGAAAGTAAATATGATTTGGGAATGACTGAGTTTGCCTGTCTTGACTGTCACCTACACTGTTTTAGTTCATTGCTAAGAAATCAGGCAGCCGGTGATGTGTGTGAAAACTGTGTTAAGTTTTATTTCTCTGTTTTATGAAGGAAATCAGTGGGCACAGACAAAATTGATAACATTGTAATTATGTAATTAACAGTGTTTATATAAATTATTGCAGGGTATCAGTTTGAACAAAGGCATTATCTTAGCAGTAGTCAGAGAATCATTTATACCATGAAGTCACTGAGTTTCAGAAAGAAGAAATTGCATCCAATTGCTGTGAATCAGGGCTTTTCATAGGGGATGATTCTGTGCTTTCCATCTGCCTGCTCTTCTGAGCTCATAGAGGTCTCAGGGGCCTCAGGAGTGGCCAGGCAGGTGCAGCCCCTTGTACTGGGGTGG
The DNA here is from genome assembly GCA_013399225.1 of Rhipidura dahli. NCBI lineage: Eukaryota > Metazoa > Chordata > Aves > Passeriformes > Rhipiduridae > Rhipidura > Rhipidura dahli. The sequence continues at coordinate 424,294 of VXAC01004705.1, read as the reverse complement.
GCAGTGGCTGTGCTGCTGGTCCCCAGCTTGTGAATGCTAGTTCAGCCTTGTCCAGTGCTACCTCTGCTCCTCCACAACCTGAGAGCCAAACAAAACTTATAGCCTGCAGCTCTAACGTCAGCATGGTGAAAGTCTCCCAAAACGAGGGGAGTTACACCACCAGCCCTTCTTGCAGCCTTGGAAATACAGCAGCAGTCTCAACATGAGCTGAAGGTAAATGCTTTTCCCCCAGTGCCTCTAGCTAAATTTCTAGAGGTTTGGTTTTGATTGGCAAGGGATTGTGTGATGGGTTTCCAATAGGTGTGAAGCCACAAAGTTCCACTGACCTGCATGGATCTTTGCTGGACTTACATCATTTCAGGAGTCCCTTCCCCAACAGGAATATTGGGTTCAATACCTAGTTCCAAGGCAGCTTTGTCTGTTGCTTGTGCTGCAAAGACTCATTTTGAGTTGCTGAGAAAGTGAAGCACCACCATGAACTCTGAAATTCGCTATAATACTTTATTATTTTAAAAAAACTCTGCACTTCCACAAAATAGCTGGTTTTCATACCAAATATTTGTCAGTGTCCATAGCACTATCAATCAGACTTTTGCATTATTGAGTAGCGAGGGTCTCTCTTGCTTCTTAAGATGCCATTGTATAAGATATAAGAGCTCTTTTCTGCCAAAATTCAACAGTTAAATTATTTTCCCAATAACCAGTGGTTGAGGTAGTTCCATCCTAGGACAGGTTATAGCCCTGAACTTATGTTCCCCTGGCCAGGTGGTGTTGTGTGTCTAGCATAAATTTAATTCTTTGTATAAAGATTTTAAACCTCTGTGGTACAAGGACTTGACCCTTGGTTTCCAGTGTCCCAGATGAATGCCTTGTGTTACAGAAGGTGTTTCTTGCAATAGCATCTGTTGGAGCTATTCCATGTTTAAATAATTGAGTGGTTACTCGGGCACAGCAAGAGATCTGTAATCTAGTAGTCAGGAATCCCATCTGAGCTGATAAAATAGAAATCTCTGGAAGAAACTGGGAGCTGAAGAAGGTTCCTGTAGGTTATCTTCCATCTTAGATGAAGAGCCTAACTTCCAATATTCTGAGATTTGGGCATTTACTAGAAAGGTCTTAGTTTCAACCAAGATGGAATGGGAAAAATGTAAAATCAAAAACTTTTAAATGAAACTTTTAATTTAACCATGGTCTAGGAATAAAGAATTCATGTGTCAGTGCTGCATTAGTTTTATTTGAAAGAAAGAGTTGCTTGGGCCTTCAGTGTTTCAAAAAGTCAGCTTTTTATTATCCACAAAGATGATGCATCACACACACATGTGACCTGAACTGGCTGGTGGAGTGTTGTCAGTTGCAGGATCAGGCCAAAAGTTTGTGAATTGCTGCCATTTCCCTGTTTCAGGATGGCCTTTTGGTGTACACAGTGCCTATAACTTAAGCAAGAGGTGAGATCTAGTCCTTGAAACACTGCCTTACTTGTGGTAATGGTCCTGCAATCCAGTGCAGTCTGTCCTCAGCTTTGGCACTCTGCTCTCATTCAGGTCCCCACCTAGAAGATGGACAACAGAATGAGGAGCAGGGTTTGTCAGCTCAGTGACAGAGTGTTCTTTAATAGAGCCAGTTCAATAACTCAATCAAAATATATTCCTTTTCTTAACTTGGTGCTATCTGCTAATAATTTCTCCATTAACTGGGCATGCAGAGTAATAGGCAATGTGCTGCTCTGCATGTTAATAAGATTTCCAACCTGAGAAACTGTTTTCTAGTGTGGTTTCAGAGGGTATCATCAGAGTTGCCTCAGTTTCTCTCTTTAAAGTTAGCGAGACAATCTTGAACTCACTGTGGTTGGTAATTGACAGGATTTAACCTCAGACCTAATCATGATGGACAACTTTAAAATTAGTAGCTACGCAAAATGAAGATAATAAGACTTCAGCTTGTCTGCAGAGCCGCAGTGACCACGAGCACCAGTGGAGAAGACAACTTCTTCAAACTCACTTAGAAAAACAACTATTCTGGCCAGGACTGCTCATGCTATACACACAAAGCACAGTGATCAGAACTAAATCTCTAGTGCAGTAACTATGAAGTACAAGAACTGAGAGATTAAGTTGTTATAAATCAACAGAAAAAATATTAATTTAGATTTATTGAAAAACCTGAAAGTACAATTTCAAACAAAGCAAACGTGTGAGGTTGTGGGGTTTTGCTTCTGCTTTTACCAAATAAAATCCTGTGAACAGAGATGGGGATAAAAGGTGTCTCATATCGACTTCACATGGCTTGGAACTTGCTGTCAATCTGACTTGTTTCTAAAATAATTATTTCTGTGTAAAACCTTACATTTTAAAATAAATTAAATGGATTTTCCTGTTTTCAAATATAATCGAAATGCCACCTGTGAGGAGGTTGCCATTTTCAGTGGGAAAAAACCCAAGAAAACATAAATTTTAAGAAAGCTGAATTAAAGCATTAGTTGTTTCAGCACCAGCAATTTATTATGCTGTTGGGGGGGAAAGAAAAGAAAAAAAGCCTGTGCTTTAGTGTCCTCCCCATGACCTCTAGTTCATAAGTACAGTCTGGTTGTTATTGCTCCTGCGGCCAAAAGCATCAGCCGGCGTGAGGGAGGCAGCCAGAGCCTTGCTTCTGCTTGTACCACAGAGGACACGTCAAGCGAGATGCTTACGTGGCTCTGGGCACCAACAGGCACCAGCTGGGTGGTCAGTGCTGGCAGGGTGAACTTTCCAGTTTTTTGGAGCTACAGCTGAAGCTAAAAGCACATTGCCACCGGCACCCTGGGAGAGATGCTTCACCGAGGCATAAAGGTTTCATCCAGACAAGCTGGTGTTACCAGAGGTGTCTCTTATCCAGACTTTAAAAGTGAATATTACAATTGTCAGAAGCAGGAATAGTGGAAGTTGTATGTCTGGATCAATCATGTAAGCTAGATAGGATTTGACAACTCTGGGAAAGATTAAATTTAGATATATCAAGTTAAAACATAAGACCGCAACAAAACCAAGTAATTTCCAAATAATTTGCTTCTTCAAGTCCTCTGAAAATTTCCTGTGAAGAGGGCTTATTCATCTGGTCCCAGTTGTTTTGGATATTTGCTGATCTTTTTTTAAAAAATTGCATGCCGTGCTATTTAAACAACAACCTTTAAGCTGTTTAAAGGAGGAGAGTGCAAAGCGCTGGATTAATCTGCTTACAGCCCATATGGCCAGATGTTCCAAGGACTGTGGAGGAGCACAGGTCACAGTTAACCCTCATCCAAATGGCTTTCTCAGCAAGAGGGCTTTATTCCACTTGATGAATCAAACAGGATGGCATTTTTATCTTTGAAATTGAATTCAATATTCTGCTATCAAGAAGACAAATCAAGATGCAGCATGGTGTTCATGGGCACGGATTTGAAGTGCTGGGGTGTTGTCTAGTTAATTATTGCACTAATGAAAGTCAGGACAATCCAGGCAAAAATGCTTATTGTAATCAAAAGGTGAGGAGGAAAATAAATTTCTGCTTCTCTGTGGGAGAACAAGATATACAAAACTGAATTTTCTAATGTAAAGAAAAGTGGCAGAAGGGTGATGACTGAGGAGGAGTGCTATTATAAATTAAAATGGGAGCCTTTACAAGCTGATAAATAGAGCATAATGAATAACAGTTTTAAGCATCAGCTAATTTATGAACACTGTTCAGCCTTTGCCCCAGCCAATTCTTGGGACTTCCTTTTCTTCCTAGTGGATTTGTCCCATTGTGTGTTGTTTTACAAAACCACCTTTACAAAACTCCCTCTTATCAAGTGGGAGCTCTTTTTTCTCTATAATTTGATTTGTGTTATTCTTCACAGGCCCAGTCAAAATATTGACTACAATTTCTTTCCTTGTACAGAAGGAAACAGACTTGCTCTTTCTGTGGTATTTATTTTTTTATGCTAGTGATAGACATAGGCTATAAAAACTACTATGTCATTAATTTAAAGATGGCATAACACTAATACTTCTGGTAGAGCCTTTTAAAAGGAGGAGAAAATCAATACAAAGCTGTAATTTCTCAACCAACTGGACTTCACAGCATCCAGTATAAAATAGAAGAACATTTGAGTTTGCTGCTGCAGGAATGTGATGATTTCCAAGTCACCCAGGGGAACAGAGATGACATTCTTGCTGCAGCTGTAGCTCTCTGCCCAAGTTAGATGATACCGGCTTTTTGTGTGCAAAATTGCTTTTGTGGCTCGAATTGTCTGCATTTGAAAAGAAACATTTCAAGTGTGGGGTGAAACCGCTGCGGGTATTGCTCATCATTACCAAGTCCATCATAAATGGCTCTGGTGTATTGTTACAAAGTTAGTGGGGTTTATGAGGACTGCTGATCATTACTGTGGTGGCTAATTGGGTTCAAAAGGTTTATGAGTAAGCAATCATCTGTGGCCACAGGGATGGAGTGAGGTGAGAGCATAGCTAGCAAACATTTTATCAATGCCTTAGCAATCAATAAAGAGTTCATTCTCACTTTCTTTTATATAATCAGTGTAGACACCCTACTACTCCTTTTAGGCTACTTGAGAAGGTTTTACTCAAAATTTTAGAATCCTTGGATATATTTTTAGTGTTTGAATGGGCATTTTCAAATTGCTGACAAAGTGGCAATGAACTCTGGTGAAGTGTTTTGTAAGGAAAAACGTTTTTGGGATAGAAATGGTGAAAAATCCCAGCAAAGGCAACTGGTGACCACTAGACAACCAAGTTATGTGAAAATAGAAAACCAGCAACTTTTGGAAACCAGGATCAGTAAAGCCAAGACATGGTGAAGAATTTTAACCATTTAATACAGGATGGGAATTGTGATAATGTATCAAGACAAAGACATTTGTAAATTTTCAGATATTTTACTGGGAAAAATGCCATTAGGGTAAAATGTTTTCTCTTATTTTCTTCAATGTACAAGGAAATGTAAAATAGTCATGCCATGCAAAATTGCCATAGACAAAGAGTAATAGTCGCCAAGTAGTTTTTATGTAATCTATCTACCACAGATTTGAAAATTTGAAACCGAAAATTTTTCCACTGAAAAATACAGATTTAACAGTAAAAAAACCCAATCACAAATTGACTTTTTAACCTTGAAAAATTCTGAAAAAAATATATATTTAAAAATAATTTTCTTTTTTTTAACTTTATGCCATAAATAAGAATTAGAAATGAAAACAAAATGGCTTAAATCTGTCTAAATAAAACATTTCAAATGGTACTGCTGTATTAATCAGCATGCAGTTATGAAGTCACTATACATTAGTCAAAGATATTTATAATTTTTACCTTGTCACTGCTGAAATTGATAGATTTTTGCAACTGACTACATCAACAAATGCTCTTTGAAAACACAGAATGCAAACTATACAAACCACTGTGTATTCACGATGCACTCAGCATTTTCATTATGAAAGATGTAATGAATTGCCTTAAAATCACAATAAAATGCTTCTGATTTCCAAGTGAATCAGATATGGATCCCATATCATCATAGCCGGGCTGTCACAATATGTATAAAATTGACTGAACTGGTTAAAAATTTCTGTCACAGTGAGGCACTCAAAATTTTACTTTTATTCTCCATATTTGTCTCTTATTAACCAAATTTCTGCATGTATGTCCTTTTCTTCCTTCTGAAAAAAATGTGCTAAATTTTAGTAATTAGCTCTAGAAAAGGAAATTGAAGTTAATTTATATACATGCAATTTCTGTTTTAACCTGGAATTAAATCGTAGCCTTTTATATTCATGGGCATGATAAAATGCTCAAGAAATTCTAGGCTCTTTTATAGCATTTTGACTTTATATTGTTACCAAAATATCCCTTCTCACTGGATTTTGATATAAAACTTCTCTTTCATGTGAGGTAATTACAACAGGCTTCAAGTATTTTCAAATCTCTTCTCTAATGGGGTTGCTGTAAGTGCAGAGAGTGAGTACAGAGTGGTAAATTGTACCTAATGTACCCTTTTCATGACGTAAGTAAAATTTACAGGGACATTTCTGAGACTGTACACAAAGTGAACTTAGTCTTAAAAACTCATTATCTACATAATTTGCAGTACTTTGAATTGGGTGGAACAATATTTTATATTTGTATTTTGATGCTAAGTGAGATCTACATGGTATCATTCATTGCAACAGCTGACCAAGATGAATAATTGACCACAGTTTCAAAAAATATTATCTTTCCTCATTTCTCCTTTTATTTTCTTTATGATCCTTCAGTCGTGAACCACAGTACAAGATAATATATTGAAACATTGAGCAAAACCTTTGGAGCTAGTAAGAGTAGTGGGAAACCTGGTGAGGTCTTGGCAATAGCAGGATAAATGTCAACACTTGCTTTGATTTCTAATGTTCCATTAAATGTTCTTTTTTTTTTTTTAATACACAACATGACACATTAATAAATGATCTGTAGAATTAACTATTGTATGGTCAAATAATAGTTAAATATCAAGAGACAGTGGTCATCCTTAGGCAAATATTTTTTAGTTATAGAAGTTCTTAGAGACTGAAAAGAAGGTTATGTCAAGTCATCAGAAAAAAATACTTTTTCACTATGTAGCGTGTTCTTTTTTTTCACACTGTGCTGGTTGATGTAGCAAAAGATACCATCTCTCCCTGCAAACCCTGTGCCATGTATCTTTAGACTGTCACAGCTACAGTGGCACCATTGCTCTCTTGTGTAATATATTAATGATTTCATGCCTGTAATACCCCAGAATAAACTGTTGCAAGGCAAAAAATGATTTAATGGTGTGGAATTGTGTGGTGGTGCTCCTGTTTTTGCCAGGAATCTAAAGCATTTACTGGGCAGAAGACTGACTGGGCTTGACAGCTGGAGGTGACACTCAATCCTGAATTCTGCCTTCTCAGAAGTCAGAACTTCTTCCTTCCAAAGCACATTGTGTGACACTGATTTTTTTGTGGCTGAAAGAAATTATAAGGAAGTTACTGTTGCTAGAACCAAAAGAGAGGTTGAACTGGGAAATTTTGGTTTTGGATAAAATTGCTCAAACCCAAGAGATCTTTGAAGGAAGCTGACGTTAAGTTTGTAGTTAAAGCCTGACTCTCCATTTAAGAGCTGGAGCACTCATGCAGCACATTGCCACTCTGCCCAGTCTACCCCAGCCTTTTTCTAGGCTTGCCTTTTGCTTTGCAGGGCAGTGATTTGTTTGCCCATTTGACGGGGTAAGGGCACTGAAAGCTCTCTGAGTGTAAGGTGTCTTTGCAGACATTAGAGAGACATGTTTATCCAGCAAAAACTCATTCAGCCAGGGTTCCCATGCATCTCTGTGACACCAGGCTGATGCATTGGTATCAAAGTGGCTCCTTTTATCAAATTAGGAATATCTGGGTTTTGAGCAGGAGTATTAACAAATGCATTAATTGCATCCACAAACTGCTTGTCATAGTTCGCAATAAGCTTCTAAGCTTATTCCACAAAATGTTTTCAGAGAACAATTCTAGGACAAATCCCTGCCTTTGGGATATAGCAGGTTTTGCTGTATTTTCAGTTCTATAATCTGTGGAGATTTCATAGCAGTTGTGGACTGAACTTCCACAGGTTTTAATGAGACAAACTAAAGGAAACTACCTGTAATCTTCTTTACTGGGCCTAAGACCATCAGAAACCATTCTTAGTCACCCCATGACTTGAAATAGAGGCAGCAGATTATACTTTCTTATTGGCACTGGCTAATGTCACCCACTGAGTAGTTCAGGTGCTGCAGTATAAAGTCATGGTCAAAAATTACAATAAGAAAACACAGTGTGAAAATTGTTATGATTTTTTACAGTGGAAGAAGTAAAACCAACAAATTTGCTCAGACCAAATGCAGTAGAGATGGCACAGGCTCATAACTACCTGTGCCAGTTTGGCCAAATTTGGGAGAAAATATCCCCTGAGGGAAAGGCAGGTTACCACCACCCCTTCCCCTCCCAGGCTCGGGAAAAAAATTATTTTTCCTCAGAGGAAAGTGAAAGAGATAAAAACTATTTATTTAACAGAACACACAGAAAAGGATAATAATGCTAAATAATAAAATTTCTCGCTGTGGAGAGAAACCTGGAAAGATTTCAGAGTCCTTCCATTGGTGTAGGTGTTGGTGTCTGTATCCTCCTCCTCAGGGCTGTCACAGGGGGCCTCTGCTGGGGCCTGGGAAGAAAAGTCTCCTGGTGTGCTCCAGTGTTGTGAAACCGTCCTGAAGAGAAGAAGAAAAGAGGAAAAAAAACTAAAAAAAAATCCTAGGAAAACTCTCTCTGGAGAAAAGAGTCAAAAGCAGGCTGGAAAGCGAGCCCCACTGCCACCAAGTATATCCCCAGTAGCCTGTCTGTCCTTGAACATGAACTTTGTTTTAAAAACAAAAGTCTCTCAGTTTTTCTTCCTCTCGCAGGCTCAGTTTAAAGGCACCAGAACTGGCCTCCGAGCATACTAAAGGGGATACCTATTTCATATCATAATGTCACCCCAGGACACTACCTTGTAGTAAGGATCAATTACTATTTTCTTGTTGTTGCACAGACTAATATAAGAGGACTCCATTATTATCAGTTCAAAATTCACATTGCTGTCATCATTCCCATACCTCGTTTTGCTAATAAGAACATTAGAAGTAAGTCACATTAAATCATATTGAAATTAAAACTGAAAAACAGTGTTAGAAAAGTGAAGAATGGCAAAATCCATGATGTGTTAGATCAAAGTTCAAAAGTGCTTATTCTTAATGGAACACCAAGTTCTTGTTTCACATGTTTGGGCTCCTTTTGATTACTTTAGATCCCCACAGCTGCTGAGACTTTGACAGGGATTCATGTACAACAAGGCAATGATGGTAAAGCTCAAACCATTCAGAGTGGTGGTTGGAGGCTGACTTTAAGCTGAATGTTTATACTTTAAGCTTCATTCCTGAATTAGGCAGTCATTGTCCCAAACCTCCTACTTTCTCCACCTCGCCTGATTTATCTAGAACATGCTTTGTCAGGCACTTGCTTCCCACACATTTTCTGCCTACAGACAAAACCTCCCTGTTTCTGAAGGTGTGCTAGCCCTCATCTGTGAATGGTCAGATTTTAATGTGAAATTGGAAATCTACTACATTTATAGACCCCACATTAGATCTTGACTTCAGTCCGCAGTTTATCTGTCAAGTCCCATCACAGAAGTCCTTCAGAGACTAATTTCTAATCTATTTATCAAGCACTTTAGCCCAACAGTGACAAAAGAAGAAGAAAAAGCAGTTTGTTTTTGAACTATAAAGGACACTTATGATCAGTGTAGCTTGGACAACTTTACACAGACAATGTTATTAGACAATTTAGATCAAACTGAGTTCCTATGTTTGTAACTGAGGCTTTGACTGATGTAGCATTATTATGTCCTGCAAAGTTCACATTACTCAGAAGGATACAGAACACTGTGTTTTATGGGGAGGGTAATGATTATGATAAAAAAAGGTTCTGCATGCCTATGTAGTTCTGCTTATACTGGCCTCTGTAACTTTGGTAAATTTGTGGGAAAGAAGGAAGAAAAAGCTTTTTGCAACTTCTAATTTTTCTCTCTGTCTTAAAAAAAAAAAAAAGAAAAGAAAAAGAAAAAAAGAAAAAAAAGAAAGAAAAGAAAAAAGAGAAGACTGAAATGAAAGGGGAATTTGTAATTAACAATTTTTAAATTTTGGTGATGAAAAATAGAAGCACCTGTAACTTTTCTAGTAACACAAAACACAGTTCTAGATCAGGTTTTTGGGAAGTTTATATTTTTTCAGGTTTGATAATTTTCAAAACCTCAGCTTTACATTTGTTTTTTGATCACCCTAGAATAAAATTTCAACTTGAATCACTCCTATTCAGAAGTAAAAACATTTTTGAAGCTCATTTTTTTGTATTTTCTTACTTACAGGAAACTAAAGAAACAGATACCTAGCAGACTTATCCAGGAAAGCTAATAGTTAAAAGGTTAAACAGGGCAGTAGGTAAATATGGGCAAAGTAATCATAACAAAAATAATTGTTCCTTGTTTTGATTTTTTAATTATTTCTTTCTCTGATCTTTACACTAGTAAAATGCTGGTATAGGATAAATGTATTTTCTTTAACTGTATATGTAGTATATATAAAAATCATAAAGAAAATAATAAATAAACCATACAACAGGATAATTTATGGGACCTGCAGTTAGGTCACGCTTCTGTGTCTGTTATAATTACCCACAGACCCTGGGAGTCCTGGAGAGTAGCCAGAATACTGGGATGCACTCTTGTACACACATACAGTAATAAACATATTCTTGGCACTAATTGCCTGTCCTTCCCCAGCCATTAAGGGACTGTTTTCTAGATTTTATCCATATGTTCACCAGCATAGCATTTGCTCTTGCTGTGCTCCTCTATCCTCTGTCCTAATGGTTTGTGGAGGGCTATCAAAATACCACCATTTGACCAAGCTGTGGGTCTGTGCTGTGCAGGCATCCCAGCTAACTCCCCTTGGCTGTGGAGTGAAAGCCTGCCAGCAGGAATCCCATACGTTGTTTATTGTCTGGAGAGCGTCCAGGCAACGCTGCTAATGCCTGCTGTTATTATTACCATAAATACTCCATGAAGCTTAAAAAAGAGGATATACTGGAATGGAGAAATTGTCTTCTGCCTGTAAGGAAGGAGAAAGAGACCCTGTGCTGATGCCCCTAAATTTGTTTTCAGCAGGACCCTGGAAGTGGTCAGTGATCCCTGCATCTTGAGGAACTCTGAGGTAACCCTAAGCTCTGGTGCCCATGTCCCTCCATGGGACTGAAGGGCCTGGTGCTACCCTTGGTTAGGAGCAATGAACAGCAGGCTGGAGGTGAGATTTGTGGGATTCATTTCTGTGGTACCAAAACAAGCAAGGAGAGAGTATTTCTGACGTAAAAGCAATCTGAGGTCAGGCTGTGGGCACCAACTCATTACTTCAGTAGTACATATCCTGTCAGAAGATTGATATCTCGCCACCCTGCCACCAGATTACATGGAAGGAGAGATAAATTTACCCAAAATTGATTAAATTCTCGAGTCTGGTTAAATTTAGGTCTTCCTTCTTAGCTCTAGACTTTCTCACTAAGATTGAGAAGTAAAGGGGATTATTGTTTTCCATAGACATGCTGTGTGTTCAGCAAACACGTTCCTGTCACCTCTTTGGGAACAGCACATTATACCAATAACAAAAAACCTGTTTATTCTTTTTTCCTTTTGGCTGGGCAATAGTCTTATAATAAGGCAGGGGTTTGGGCATCTTCCTTTTCCCAGTTTTCATCATGACAGAAATAGCATGTATAGTCTCTCTGTGTGTGTGTCTTCTTTGGAAAGTGACACATAATGTCTGGGGAAAAAAAATTAAGCCAATAAGTGAAGCAATCCACTTAATAATTAAAAAAAAAAAAGTATTTTAAATGATTTCTCATTTTGGAACCTGCTGATCTCTGCTGTTTAATCACTTAAACATGTTTCAAGTTCCCTTTGTTATGGTTTGCCTATTAAATTATGTTTATTTCTTATTGTACTAGAAAGCTAATGATTCATAAATTTAAACTAATAGTGCTTTAGAGATTGCATTTGTTTTTCATTTTCATTTATTTTGTATAACACATAGCTTCTTTCCCCTGCAACGTGTAACAACCCTTTCTCCTCATGGTATGCCACCATAAGAAAACACTGCAAAACTTCTTATCATACCCATATCAAATACAGATTGTGAGTCTAAGCAGGCAGGTTGTAAACCATGAAAAGATTTGACATGAAAGAATTTACATATATTAAATCCATGATTCACATTGCTCCCAGCAGAAAGTCCCATTCAGTACACCAGTCAGGAAAGGCTAATACCTCACACTGTCAGAGCCTCAGGAAATTGCTATATTTAGATACCTAAATTATAGAATGCATCTATTAGCATGAACTTTATTATCATTATGATTAATGCTAAAAGTTAAAACTGCTGAAGAATTCAACTTACTCATCAGGAACAGTTTTCCCAGCTCCAGCAAAGGGATATATGAACAAACTTGCCTATAAAACATCCTGTGTCGTGATATGACATTTATAATATAATTATAATGCTACAGCCTATACATCAGTGAAGTAAGTTATTCCCATCTCATGCTTACCAAAGGCACTTCTTACACCTCACTCATCAGGATGTAGAACAGGGATTAGACTGTTCTTTGTGCTGCAAACTGCTTTTCTGACTGCAAAGTCTTTGAGCAGATGTGAGTGTACAGCTACGTGCCCATAGTGCCTCTCACCACAGGCCCTGAGGGGTTATCACAGAACAAAATGGCTCGTCAGTCTTGCCATTTATCAGGGCCTACATATCTATTTCTCTACTTCGGCTCTGTGTGTTCCTGGTATGTTTTTCAAAATCAAACAGAAAATTTTGCAGTGTCATGTAGGAGTTATAAGGGAATGAGATTTATCCTTGTGGTATGTGATTCTGGGCCAAAAATTAGTGATTTGACCTATTGTTATCATGACATTTGAAAAAAACTCTTTTTGAAAGTTTGCAGAGTCTGGCAGTTACCCTGCCAGAGATTTGTCCATATCATTATTGAATTGCCAGGAGCATAACAAAAAAATGTCTTTTCATTTAAGCAACATTTATCAGCTGGGGCTTGGTGATTGCCCCAGGCTCTAACAGCTATGAGAAATTCATGTTTAATCACAAGCATTATGCAGTAAGAAAACAGATTGTATTTTTAAAGTTGACTGTATTCTGCTCTAAGGAGTGGGCAGTATCCTGCAAAAGCCTGTCCTGATGTGTTCCTGCAGCCCTGGTATTTGTGTGCCACTGACAGAAAAACTTCTAGATGAGAAATTTAAAGCTTTTATCCCATAAAAGCCTTAAATCTTAAAGACCTATAAGAGAAAGAGTGCCTTTAACCCAGAAGCATCACCTATAGACCTGCAGAACATCTGTCATGAACAAGTCACTCGGGACAGTTTGCAGGCTGCACTGGAAGAGAGAAACTTTTCCTGGGGATCTCATGTCCACCAGAATTAGGATCCTTTTAGCACTGAATATCTGTAAGGAAGTATAGCCCCACTGCTCTTTTGTGCCTGGAATACAGGAAGAACAATGGAGGTCCTGAGCAGCATGAATCTGTCAGTGACCTCAGCACAGAGCTCTTCTTGGAAATAAAAAATATTCTTTCATTCTGGTCCTCAATGTAAACTGTTTTGATCATCAGAAAGGACATGGTATGGTTCTAGATTTACACCTTGGAAAGTACTCAGACTTTGGATTCTGGAAAGCTTTCTGCTAGCACTAAATGCACAGGTGTATAAAGGCACAAGAAGTCTACAGAGAAAGGCTGCAAGAAGGCTCTTGGTGGATGCTGTAGGGTAGCCTGTGCAGCCTAAGGCACAGCCTGTGTCTGCTGAGTCCTGATGGGCAGGGTCTTCTGCAGGCACATACAGTGGGTCTGCTCATCACAGGCATGGTGGACACACCTAATCTTGCCCTAAACTTAATCCAAGAATTATGAAGAGTCAATACATCAGAGAAAGCCTGGCTGCCAGCCTCTGGGAAGTTATGTTCAATTCACATCCAGAGGACCCCCAACTCCACTGTTCTCCATTCCCCTCAATTTTTGTTTCTTTATATAGGAACATTACATAGTTTTAACCAGAGTTTTTGTGCTCTTCTGAGACCATGTATGCTCAAGGGGCTTTGTGAGAACGTGACATTTATTTCCTGGCCTAATTTGGTTTAACAGTATGTATGTAGCCCTGGTATTCCAGTAACATGGGGTTGCATGGCAAGGGGTTCTTGGGGAGGCTGACAGTGCCTCATGGCCTGGATGGCTTTGTTCAGCCAGATAAGAAAGGGAGTCTGAAACCAGCAGGATTGAAGTAAGCAGAGAAGTTTTACTGTGAAACTTCAGATGCAAGGAGACAAAAGAAATGTGCTTCTTTAGCAGTCACAGAAGTTAAGAAATCTGTATCAAGTTGTACTTTGCACATGTTTATGAATACTGAGCAGACACTGGTTGTGTGCAAGAGAAAATACAGTGTCTGCATGCCCCTCTAGGTCTGCCAAAGCCTGGCTCTGTATTGCTGCAGGAGTAGGAAACAGTTCAGATTTTTCTGTGAAAAATATTGCCTGTCAAGAGCCAGTTGATGAAATTGTAAGCAGGAAAACATGACATGTTGATGAACACATGAAAAATTAATGTAGCAGGCCATAGCTGGCCTGGGTGCCAAGATGGCATCTACACCTAGGGACAAGGGATGTAAGATGCTTTAACAACAGGAGCTTCAGAAGCAGATTTCACTCTTTGGTAGCACAGACAGTGATTAAAGATGCAGGACAGTTACACTTTTGGATCATCTTTGTCTTGGCTGATAGGCTGATATAGTCTTTGAAGACAAAGAGCTGGCAAGGAAGAGCTCCTCATTTCCTCTAAACAACTACACCTTAATGTATGGGCTTGTGCAGGACTAAGGAATGATAATCTATTTCAGAGGATTCACAGCAGAAAGTTTCCCACTTTGAAATCCATTGGCAAAATATTTGACAAGAAATAAACTGAAAATTTTCATTCAGTTTCATTTTTACCAACTTGTTATGACTCAGATCATACCTGTCCTTTTTGACTCATCATGCCTGTGTCTTAAATAGCCCATAGCATTTGGTATCACCAAAATGCTTTACAGAGGAAATCACTGACACCATAATTTTACACATGAGGAAAAGAAAAAATGAGCCTTCCTGCATGTTTTAAGTTTTGAAACAAAACCCTGTTTCATTTCAAAATCAGATCAAGCACTTTGATTCAGATTCTGGGTGGTATGAAGTGCCAGCATCTCAGCTTGTCCCACAATATGCAGCTCAACACTCTCACAAGATCTTTATTCAGGAGAAGACCAGAAAAGCAGAGTCCAGTCAATGTTTATGTCCTTGTAGCAGCTAACTATCACCATGTCAGGGAATGGTCTGCAGTGAAAAATATCCCATGCTAAAGAAAGTCCTGAACCTGAGACATTTTCTCTCCAACAAATGGCAGAGCTGCCAAGCTTCCAGCCTGGGTTTATTTTACCAACATTTCCAATTTCCCTTTCAGTCAAAATAAGACTGTGGGACCATCTGAGCAGATAATTATGTAACTGTGAAAGTTCAGAGCATGCTGAACAAAACAAAATATGTTTTCCCTCATTTATGCAGACTAAACATATTGTCAGGGTTTTGAAGCAGTCAGTCCAAAATTTTCACAAAACACTGCAGTTTCCCAAGCAGCCTGTTAGTAAAAGAATTACACCAAAATATTATCTTTTCTTTAAATTCTCATCTGAGAAAAGACTTAGCTGAATACTTCCAGTGCTGAATTAACTGTAGACATGTGAAAAATCACTTTGTATATTCCATTTGAATACTTGCCAGCTGAAGCATTCTGAAATCACTGGTGAGCTTCTCATAATTATAACAATTTAAAAATAATTATGGATCTGAGATACCAGCTTTGGATCCTTTTGCTTACATTCTTTTCTCACAGAGGACTGCATTCATTTGCCTAAATGTAGGTAGCCAGTATGATTTGAGATGCCCTGGTGGGGTATCCAGGGCATCTGCATGAGCCTTGCAGATGTGACATGAGAGCAACAGATCTGTGCCCCTGTGGAGCAGTAGCTGGAGGCCAGTCAGGGTCCAGCAGGGCATCCCAGATGACACTGGATGCCTGTGTTTAGGTCAGTGATCATGCTCTGACTGTCACATTTCCAAGCTGTTTGTTACAGCTGTGAAGGTTATAAGCCAGTGGAAGCTGACCCTTGCATTTATTTGACTGGCATCAAAAGCTGCATCTTTACACCAAATATCTTGAGATGTTTGATAATTCCTGCTGCTCAAAGCAACAGTTTCAGGACTGATAGACCAAAAAGCTGACCTTTCTGGAAAGTTTTCTGTAACTATTCTTGTGGTATATTTGTCACATACTTGCATCTAAATCCTTAGCTTAAATGAGAGAACAGTCTTACAGACGTATTTCTGAATCAGGAATTAATGTAAATGGGTTTCAGATCCAATCCTGCTGAGGTCTTTTTCTGAACTGCATTATAAATGTTCATGTGCTGTATGTTTCATGGCCAAGACAAAACCCCCTCTTCTGAATTTCAGAACTGACAGGATCTCTTAACTGCAAGGGCAAGATGAGAGTGCTTGTACCTCTAAAAATCGGTGTGTTTTATGGGGGACTGAAAATAAGCTTTTACACTTTCAGGTTCTGATATACTATACTGTATGATACTCCTGCCTTCATACTGTCAGCTTTTCAGATGACTCTTGGCTTTTAAAATTTCCAATGAAATCTGTTTCAATCTAAAAGAACAAGAATATCCATGATAGCTTTAAAAACTCACTGACCTCCATCTTCTGTTAGCCCTCTGGCATTCTGCTGAAATGAGTATGGTGGGGATGGAGTTATTCTGGGGATTTCCATTCACATTGAAAAGAAAAGAAAACTAGTTTTTGCTTTGAAGCTTTTGCTTACAGCTGACTTTCAGCCCAAGAACATTTTGATGTGTGAGGTGGACAGGAGAATCATGAGAGGGGTTCAGTATCCATTTCTACTTGTTTGTTCTGATAATTGCATCTAAATTGTGCTCATGCTTTTTCCAAAACTGAAATGACTGTTCAGTCGATGACCAATTCTGTGCTGTACTTCTTTTCCTTGATGACTTCCATAATACTGTGAATGGTATGCCCTGCTACATGGCAGAATTCATCTCATGTTTACTAGTCAGGAGGCCAGTAAAGTGCCCTGAACTTCATTCACAGCTGGAGCATACTTCTCAGTTGAGTCGCTTACACAATTTTTGGTTTCAGCACATCCCATTCAGTGCACATACATCACACTAAAAGCTTTTCTTCCAAATTGCAGCCAGGCAGACAGCCTCTGGCTCATCGGTTAAAAAAAAAAAAACAAAAAAAGTTAATTTAAAATAAAATTTTATTATACTGACATAGTTAGGCTCGGAGAACAGTAGACCTTGTTAATTCTATTTTTCCTTCTCAAGTAGCTAATATAAGGTGACATAGTGTTATCCTCAATATAACTGATAATCATTATTCTTAATGCAGCAAAATTGGCCTCATTTTAAACACTCATGGGCTTTGCCTTCAATAAAGAAGTAAGATAATAGTGGTATTCCTTCAAGGATGTTTAGGAAATTCAATTAATACAGGGGTAATCTTTTTAAGAGTAAAATGTACCACATATTCATCTTAAGGCCTTCAGTCACAGGACTCTAATGAACTGACATTATCACTTCTCTGTCTTTTATCTCTTAGAAGAGGATATAGATTTGGCACAAAGCCAAGCAAGCAAGAAATGTAAATATCCATACAGCAACTGGAACATTCTGAATACTTTTTTTTTTATTTAGTAGCTGTAGACTTTTCAATTTCATATCTGAAATTATTAAAGTGAAAAACTTTAATAATTCATCTTGAATGAAAGAGAAGTTTCTTTCAGCTTGGAAAGACATACCTCATTGTATATTTTTTATTATTTTAAATTGCAGCTTCCAAATACCAAATCAAAGCATTTCATTAGAAAATGTCAGAAATAAAGGTTTTCAAGAAATGAAACCCTATTTTTTTTATTAATTGAATTAATGTTTCACAAGTCTTGTTGCTGTATTTCCTGGCAAATAAGAAAACTGGGGAAGGTATTTAGGCACAGAAGAGTGTACATAAACGTTTTGTAATATTTAAAAAAAATGTGAACAAGTTATGTCTCCAACCTGGAATCAAACTTATAATAGATATCTTTTATACTCAGAAATATCTGCTATTATCTGCTTCTTTGTGCATCTACACCCAGGTCACTTAGTCTACCCCAACTGTAAGATGAAGAAGCTCTTAAAAAAAAAGAAAACAAATACTTGTTTTCACAATGCATTAGAGGTAATCTGAGTATGAATCCCAGAGTCTGAAGCGTTCAAGTTAACGAAGTCTTTTTGTTCCTGTTAACTAATGCATTATTCTCTTTATGCTCATTGTTCTAATGCATTATTCTCAGCAGATAATCAGGTACAGAGAAACACCTTTACCTTCATATTTTTTAAATCCTATTAAACAGAAAAAAATATAGTTAAGGTCAATCTTTGAGGATTTGGGCAATGCCTTGGCCTTCAACTTGGCCAGCATTGGATACTCCACATTGGGTTTGGGCTTTTTTTATTGTTGGCACTTGATCAGTGCAGACCTCCTAATCTCCCAGTATTTTACAAGAGAAAGAGGAGATTTAAAGCTTAAGGGTTTCAGTAGTTACCAAATGTAAGTAATGCTGGACATAAAACAAAACAGCATGCAGACCTCCATCTGCCTGCCCTTTCTATGGATCTGTTTACCAAGAGGATCTTACATATTTATTATTTTAAACACTGTGAATTATACCTCAGAACTAATGCCAAGCCATGATAATTCCTTCTAAATAACAAGTGACAAAAAAGCTTAGGGTGAATCACTTATTTTTATCTAGAAATAGTCTCAGTAGATGAAAAACATCAGGCAAAAATGTGTCTCTCTCCTAGTTTTTCTTCTCCAGAAGAATTTCACTTTAACTTCATCACTAATACTAATTGCTTTTTACCTGTGTGCTTTTAAATGAATCATAATCTCTGTTAATAGGACAGACTGCCTGAATGTATTTGGTTCCCCAGCAGCTGGTGTTAGCAGAGATGCTTGTAGAATTTCTGGGGGACACTCAGCAGGAGCGATCAGCGATGGAGCCAGCACAGCCCCCAGAGCAGGCTGCACTGGGAGGAAACACGCCCAGGCAACGTGGTGCAGCTGCTCCCTGGTGTTCCCATGGCTTTTTGGCCCTACCAGTCCTCTGCAAAAAAAAAA
>VXAC01004705.1:340577-405363 GCA_013399225.1 Rhipidura dahli | reverse complement strand
AAAAAAAAAAAAAAAAAAAAAGCCAAAGAGCAGATGTGCCCAGATGAATGCCACTCTGAAGTAAGTTCAGTTATCTGAGGAAAAGTTACTGGCAGCTTGGTTTTGCTGACATTAACCAAAGAACCAGCTACTACAGTGGAAAGTATGGGCATGCTGAAATTGCAAGGCAGGCAGAAAGGGATTTTATCATCAGAATGGAATATTTTCCAGTAAATCCATAGCTTATTCTTTTGCCTCACATAACTGTTACCCATGTTTTTTCAGTACCTTAATACGTAAAAAGTGATGCCTAGGAAGTATTTCTGTTGCTTTTGTTTACCCTCAGTTCTGCTGCTACTTTTTAAAAACCATTGGACTGCAAAGTTTGCTAAAGCTGGTTAAAGTTAGCCAGAATGCAATGTGTGCTACAACTAGACTGTCATCTTGGCCATCCTGACAGTATAATGTAAGCTTATTGAAGTGTGGGGAAAAAATTATTTTCTGTCTTATATACTGTTGAATTTGAATTTCAAATAGGAGAGTTAAAAATCAGAAGAGAGGCTGTTCTTCCATTAAAGCTATCCTATAAACTTTCACCTATCATATTTTTATCACAGTTTGATGGAAGTAAGCACTTGAAATAAAGATTATACAGGATCCCTGTCACATGACTGATTTAACCTCTGAAGAAACACAAGTTCCTCCAAAGATGTTGCTTCGTTGATCAGCATAATTTCCTCTCTTGCATCATTCACTCTTCAGTAACTGTTGCTCTAAGATGATAAATTCTTGTTGGGAAATATTCAGCACTTTAGATTTCATCTGTCCAGGCTTCAGAGACACAGTGCAATGCTGCAGATCTTCCCAAATAGTGAGATACTGGTCCCGTTCTAAAAAATGTTGAGTACCTTCTACACAGTCATGTATAAGCAAATTAATGATCTGCAATAAATCTTACATGCATTCACTATAGTTATCAGTAATTTTAGAATCAGTTTCTAAGTCTGCACTGGGTGAAGCCAAAAATCACCTTATCTGCCCTCATCACAAAGAGGGCCAAAGCAGAGATGAGCAGGAGCCAGCTCCTGGGTGTGCTGTTGGATAGCCGTGCAGAAGCTGCGATTTTGGGAGAAATTCCACCAGTATCTCAGAGGAGGGATAGTTTCTATCCCCTTAACTATCAAACCTGTTCTCTTTGTAAGTACCATGGAAAAGAGATGACTTATTTTATCAAACAATTTTTTGTTTGCTTGTAGTGTTGGGCTAGCAATCTGCCTTGCCCTAATAACAAAACAAATGCAAGGTTAAGATGGAATTGCTCACTGTTCAGAGCACCCAGCCCTTTCTTTTAGAAAGTGGCTTGTGTGTTATAGAAGGAAGCCATTTTCAACAGAACTGCCCAACCAGAGATGGCAAAAAACGACTTACTTGTTCTTGGTAACTGATACTGAAAAACAGAAGACAGACATAGGTGATTTCTGCATCTAGAATGGTTGAAGGGCACGTCTCTTCATTCCTCCCATTCCATGTTGTACAAGGTCAAATGCTTCTTGTGTCAATAAAAAGAAGGTCTAATGCATGTAGAAAGCAGGAAATCAGAGAAATACGTGGAAGACATTTAAAATGCTTTTGTCAATCCCTTTCTTCATACCTTTTCTTCTCTCCCTATCCTCCTCCTCCTTCATCCCAAGAACTTGGCATGTTATTTTCTTCCAAGAGTTTTACATCTTAAGGTCCTCTGTTTTCTGAATGTGTTTTTCATTGTAACTGAAATCAGTTACAGAATGACAGAGTGGGTCAGGTTGGAAGGGACCACGGTGGGCCATCTGGTCCAACCCCCCTGCTCAAGCAGGGTCATCCCAGAGCACATGGCATGGGAGTGCATCCAAACAGTTCTGTAATATCTCTGGTGAGGGAGAGTCTACAACCTCTCTGGGCAGCCTGTTCCAGTGCACAGTCACCTGCACAGTAAAGAAGTTCTTTTTCACATTGAGGTGGAACTCCCTGTGCTTCAGTTTCTGTCCATTGCCTCGTGTCCTACTGCTTGGCACCTCCAAGAAGAGCCTGGCTCCAGCCTCTTGACACCTTCCATCAAGATATTTGTACACATTTATGAGGTCCCCTCAAAGTTGTCTCTTCCTGACGTTGAACAGGCCCAGCTCTCCCAGCCTGTCCTCGTGAGAGAGATGCTCCTGTCCCTTTCTCATCTTTGTGCCCCTCTGCTGGAGCAGGAGCTGCGTGTCTGTCTCGTACTGAGGAGCCCAGAACTGGACATGCACCTTATGATCTTGCTTAAGCACTGAGTCTAATGCCTGAGAGGCAGCTTGTTCTCCCACCCTTTCCCCAGATACAGAAGTGAGTTACTTGTGTGTTTGGTTTGGAAAATTCATATGCATTAACTAAGCAACATTGTCAATACCCATGTAAGAAGATGAGGTAAAAGAAATGAGCTTTCTGTTTCAGGTTGTAGGTGTCTGATACTCTTAGTTAAATGACAGATTGTGCCAGTCCTATTATCTGTGAAGATGAGCTGTAGCCATATTACTCCATTCCACCTGAGAAGAGTTGTCAGGTCTGTTCTACATCCTTGTAAAGTAAATATTTTGTTTCAGTGAGGAGATACCTTGAAGATGAAGGCTGGGACCTTCACTTGGTTCTGCATTGTACAGGGAACAATGTCAAGCACAGCAACCAAGCTTGACACGTTTGCAGTGGCTGTGATGCTGAGAAATACCTGCCTCTGCACCCTGCTTTAGCTGGCATCCTTCAATGCTATAGCTTCTTGTGGAGACATCAGGCATTTCATAGTCAGAGCCTGTGAGGAATGAAGGCTTGAAAGATAAAGGTGGACTGTTAATCATAGGAAAGGCAGTTAGGTCTGTCAAAAACTTGCATGGATTTACCTAAACAGCTTGTGGGGTTAAGCCTGAAGCATATCAGGTACATTTTTCCTCACAGGTTTTCACTGTTTCAGGTAAAGTGATTTTAACCATAAATCTAAGCAGTGAAAGTTTGTTTCTATGAGAGACTGCATCTGCCATTGCACTAGCATATTCATTGTTTTTAAAATTCCCTCTGCTTTCAGTTCAAATATTTGATTTCCACATGGCATTTTGTATTTTCTTTCCTTGCCATATTCTTTTGCTGCATCACCACCAGACTGAATCTCGAGTATTCATAAGTTCAGGGAAAGCTATTACCTAGTCAATGACACACGTATTTCTTTATCTAATGGACTGAAAAACAAATACATTTCTGATTTCCTTTTTTTATTTTTGCTGTTTTCAGTAAGAAAAAGAGATCAGATTTTAAAAGAGAAAACTAAATGGAAGTCTCATTCATCTCAGTTAAATATTTATGTTAGTCAAATTGCCATAATAAAAACTAAGTTCAGCATGTCAATATCATGAAAAGGCTGTAATCTCTCAATAACCTGTTTCTTTTCTTTATTTTTATGTCAAATATCCCAGACAGATTCTTAAGGACTACATATCAGAGGAACAAAGGCCTGTCATGCTCTCTGTTCTATTCTGTTTGAAATTAAGTGCTTCTTGTGCTTATTACCCTCGGCATAAAGCTCTAACCTCATTCATAATTTCATAATTTATAAATCGTATGTCCTCTCATTTTCGTGTTGTTTCATTTTATGTGAAGGGTTTGGATCAGCTCTGTCAATCCTCATTGCAATGCTAAGTACAAAATTTAGGTACTATAAAATCACGTGCAATGAATATAAGCTCTCTTCCTCGATCTGCCAGTTGAAACTTAAATATTTGAATCTATTTACCATTCTGATCATACTATAACTTGCCAAGTTAAAATATATTATGGCAGCTTCTTAGTGGGTAACCAGTGCAGTACAGTGTTGCTTTAGGTGGCTCTGCTTCTCCATGGAAATGTTTTTTAACAAGCCAAAAGAGCACCTTGCTCACTCCCTTGCTCTCAGTTGTAGGGTGGGTTGGTGGCTATTTATCTCAAAAAATTTCTTAAGCTTATCTTATGATAAACCAGTCATTTAGATACAAGTATATAGTATCTATGAATACTTAAATCCAGAATTGGTGTGTTTCTTCCATGCAAAGAGATGAGAAATAAACAGAAATTAGAAAGGCGAAAGAGTCTCAGGGTGCTGCTAGAACTGAACATGACAATTCTCTCTGGCCCTGCTTGAATCCATTGGCTTCTCCATTTAGATACGTGGGTACATTTATCTCCCTAACAATAGGGAAAGAGTTGGAAATCTGAGATACTGTGAATGTCAAAGACTTTGCCCCTTCCTCCCTTTCCACCTGTGTTGCTGCTAGTCTTAGGAAGAGGTGAGGAGGAGAAAGGGTACAGAGTAAGCACCCCAGGAAGAAAAGCTGCAGAGAACCTAGTTTGCATATTTTCAAAGAGCAGCATTTGGAAAGTAGCAGACTTAACAGCTCTACCTAGTGTTATGCAGTGTGTCTCCTAACAAAGGGCTTTCAACTCAAGTGCCAATTTCCCCTTTGTACCTTTTGATTTTAGGGAGCCTTTGAGCTCTCAATACGCATTTCTTTTACTTCTAGGCAATAGTCTGTTACATCTGGGATCACTTTTATTTTATTAATCTTTATTACTAAATTAAGGTCATATGAAGAACTCTTCAGTTCAGTTCTGTTGCAGTTTTAAGACTTTTTTTTAAAGTACTTTTATTAAAGCTCCATATTAAAGCATTTATTAAGGTGCTTTAATTGTAATGAGTAACTAACTTTAGAAAGAAAATCAGAATGTTGTCTTCTGGAAAATGTAAAAGGAATTAAAATGGTACTTGTAAAATGGTACTTGTAAATGGTACTTGTAACTAAATAGAAAGATCAAGAAACTTGCAAAATCTGAACTGTTTATCAATATGTATTTATTTTCAAGGAGTAAAATGAGCTTTTCCAGTATTTGAATGGTTAAAAATTCTGGCGCAAATGCTTTTCCCTATGGTAGAAACACTGTCACATTTACTTCAGCTCAGTTTTTCCTGTGGGGATTAATTTATTTGTAATACAGAAAGTGTTCTTGGTAGAATAATTAGCTTTTCAGGGAACATAGCTTAGACCTCTTTGGAGCCTATGTAATTAGAAGTGAGGAAATAGGTTCATTGCTACTGCTGCTATTTCATTACTGAGTAATCATTTGTATCTAAACACGCCACTCTTTGGAGAAGGACTGTCTGTGGTCAGATATGCTAATATGCCTCTCATTTGCATTGCAGTGTGCTTAGCAGCTTTGCTTTTTAAGATGGGCAAGTAAGTATAGCTGGATTTTTAATTCTGTTGTGTTACTGAGACATGGGTTTGGTTTACAAAAATCTGAGGTGTAATAAGCACCGCAGGCCATTTCATCAGATTCTAAAAAGGAGACCCTTAATCAGAGAAATCACAAGGCACACGTTTTCTGCTTTATAAGGTTTGTGTATCACAGGAGAGACTTCCAAGTGGAAGGGAAAGTAGCAAAAGAGTTTAGGTCCCTCCAGGTACTTCCTGAAGCTGAGTCTTTTTAAGTAATTTCGGGCTTCAGTGACAAATGTCTGCCTAAATCCAGTGGCAGGTGGGGCTTTTCTGGCTTTGGCCATATGCTCCAAGTCACCACTAATATCCTCTCTTAGAAATAAAAGACAAATAACACTTCCTACATAGAAGCTACATAGAGATAGCTACAGACCTAAGGTTTATGCTCTGTGCTACAACTTTGGAGGATGTGAGTAGCTGAAAGAGACTGAAAGGGGAATCTGCACTTTGGAACCTTTTATTCATACAATGAGGTCTTTTACCTAAAGGATGTTCTTGTCTTTGCCTGTAATATTGTATGTCTGTTGTGACCCTGGTTTTACATAAATAGAATTTATTATTCATGATTCTTAGAACCCTTAATCTTGGGCAAAATAGCCAGCTTCACTGAATAAAAAAAAATAATTTTTTACTAATAAATGCTTAAATTTAAAATTAATTTTATACTGATAAACTTCCAAACATGGAAGGGTACTAGGAGTAAGAATCTTATTTCCATTGCAAGATGCATAATTTTGGAAAGGTTTGCTTTTTGCCGTTTTTCAGTATAGTGCAAGACTTCAGATAGACTTCAGATACTTTATTCATAAAATTGCTGATTCTCTTTTGAGAAAGACAGGGGCTAATCATGATATTTTTAATATGTGGCTACTCAGCAATCTGTCCTATGGCAACTGTGGGGTCAGCTTTCACCAGAACCTCTGCCACACCTGACTGAGATTCGTTCATCCCACTGAAAGTTTCCCATTTCCCTGTGGTCCTCTCACAGTCTTTTCTCACCTTCAAGAATACCTGCCTGCCACGGAGCAAAAGGGTAGCAGATAAAAGGAGGAAAAGAGACAAAAGAGTCAGTGACAAACACTTCTTTTAAAGAAACCAGCATAGGAGATGCTTTCCTATCTCAAGCCTGAAAGAAAAACTGCAAGCATGTAATCTGGTCTAACAGATGAGGAAGATGCAGAGAACTGCTAGGTTTGAAACAAGGTTTAGTGTATTTTTTTTAAAGCTAACAGGATACCATGATTTAGCTAAAGAAGCAAATCTGATTACACAAAGTAGCTGAGAATCTGTTGCACCCACTAAGTAAATGAAAGCTGTGGTTTCTCACAATAGCACATTTTCCACCACCTTCACTAAATAATCCCCAGGAATCAAAACTCATGTGCATAACTGTCCCAGAGCTTTGAATTACACTTTGGAAGTGAAGAGGAAGCTCGCTAATGAGCTGGCTCATGCAATCTTGCATTACTGGTGGTTTTTGTCTTTCAAGCAATTATCTCTGTTCTCCGCTCTGCTTGAGAGTGGTACTTGCTGATGGAAAACTGAGGAGGTGGATATTAAGGCTGTTAAGGAGCCTTAGTAAACAAGAAGAATAAAACTCTAAATTTCTTTTTAGACACGTGAACAGCAAAGAAACTTCTAGATGAAGATGCTGGACACTGAGGATCTGATTCCTTGCTGAAGCAAGAGTAATCGAAGGGCAAAGAATTATTATTATAATCTGAGCAATAAAGGCCTATTGTATTGAAAGAGACTAAAGGAGTTGCAGTTTTGCAAGGCAAAAAGCCTTGTCTAACCTTCCAAACTGAGGGTTATCTGTAAGGAAATATCAGAAGATAAGTATAAGTAGGTGTAGCAGGTGATCATGTTCTATGACTTCGGAGGTGTTTCAGTTCTGTAGCTGAGGTTCCTTCATCCCTGTGAAAGCCCATTCAAATCAGTCACCCCCTTCTCAATGACTTAAATGATGTCTGGATCAGATACTGAGTTTGTTCTCCTTCCTTCACTTCTATCTTACTAGCTTCTATTTTAGACAGAAATAAATATGTGACAGTCATTCATAGAAACACATGAATGGCCACTCCTTATTAACATAAAGGTCTTCACAATATTCCACTGCTTACAGGAAAAGTTGTGTCTAAAGTAATTTTTCCTGAGACTTTAGGTCAAGCAAGTCTATAGGAATGCTGAGAGTCGGCAGTAAGTGTACACTTCCTGCTGGTGCAAGAGGAGAATATGGTTTGGCTGGGGTCGTCTTCCTCAGCAGAGCTAGCCACAAAACTATTTATTTCTGCAAGCCAAAGCTCCCCATAATTTATTTTCACAAACAGAACTACAGATTAAATGGTTGATTTCCTCTGCATCTTGTAAAGACATAAGAGGTCTTTTACTGCTAGTGATTGGGAAGTAATTCAGCACTGTTAGGATGGAAGACAAAAGATTAAATAGAAAGGACTTTCTCTGCTAGAGTTCCCACCTGTAAAGCAGCAGTATTTAGCTTCATGAAATTGTTCTCATGTACTTTTAAGTACACCCAGGAAGAAGGTAGCAGTGCATTTCTGAATGCTTGAAACTCACTGTGGGATCCTGATCAGTGGCCAGAAGCTATCCATCAACTTCATGAGCTCTGCCTTAAGATAAGGAATGGCAAAGACCAGATGGAGGAAGAGAGAGCAGCCTAAACTTTCAAACTATATATACATATGGAGAAATTTAACGTTAGTTTAGTCCTCTTCTGTGAAAAGCAGTGATTCACCAGAAATCTACAGGTTATCAATTAGTATGGAAGTTGGCTCATTTTTAGTCGGGCAAGCACTGTAACTCCTGATTTAGAGCTATTGTCTTAGGTTTAAGCTTGGCTGAGCCTGTGTTTTACCAACATAGCGTGATTTTTGAAAAATATATTAAACAACCCCCTAAGTACCTAAATAGAATGGCTGCATTTAGAAGGAAGATTAAAGAAATGCAACTTATTGGCAAAGATCACATGGCATGTTCTTAGCCATTAGGATAGAAAAATAACAGACTGGATGCCTGCCAGTCCTAGAAGTGTGGAAAATTAGATGCCATTTTGCACACAGATCAATACGGTAAGTGGGAAATCTTAGGTCTCCCAAACTGTCTGCAAATCTAGCTGCTAATTGACTCAATTAATCTCTGATCCTGTTTCCGCAAAATGATATGCTTAGAATAAGGAGAGACTGGCAGTGCTGTAGATGATTAGAGAATATTCCTTTAATGAGCCCTGCTCAGCCATGAGCAGTTAACTGACCATTAATCTTCAGAAGGAAAGAAACAGGCTGTGCACTGGCAGCAGTGGGAAGGAAAAAGTTTGTCAACAAAGAAGCCTTTTAAAGAACTGCTGAAAAAGTGATTAGATGTACTGGTGATTATTATAATCGTTATCCATCTGTGGCAGGTCCTTCACTAAAATCCACCTTCATTCCCTGTGCAGGCCATGAATTCTGCACACAATTTACTTCCAGAAGCTATTAATGCTGCCTGACTCTCTTCTGAATACTTTGAACTCCAAACACAAGATGTGGCAGTGGGAGATACTCTGAGACACAGTTTAATTCTCAAAATGTGAAAATAGGTACAGCATCAAGAACTGTTACTGCACATACAAACTGTGAAACAAAGGTGAAGATGAGAATGAGGATACCACACTTTTGCTTGGAAATTAACTGTACACTAAAAGTGGATCAGGATTTCCTTTTCTTTTTATGTGCACAGAAAAACCCTGGCATCTTATTGTGTTTACTTATGGAGGTACGGAGGACACAGAGGAAACTACTACAGCAAGGCAAAGGACAGTTAAGGGCAATTGTAATAGGATTTCTATATATAGAAAGGATGTGAAGCCACTTTTAGCACTTACTCATTCTTTCCTGGTACAGGATGACAAACTGTCTGATGTTTCTTCAACAGTATTTTAGCACAGAACCATTTTTAGGCTTTATTATGTTATTAGTTTATTAAGTGTCATGCATTAGGTACTAGGACACTAAAACAAACAGATCATGGATATGAGGATGAACTTAAAAACTTCAAGAAAAAGTGCCTAAAAGAACAGAGGTAGAGACAGAGGTAAAACAAGATTTCTGTACAGACTCTTTTTTTCTATTAGACAGTTCTGGAAATTAAGTTATATATGTATTTACTCTGAACTGCTTAAAATGCATCCTTCCAGTAAACTTATCCATGTTATAGCCTGATCATTGGTTGTTCACAGTGATGAATACCTAGGGGCAGATTATGATTTTAGAAAATTTAGTATGGAGAGTTTCTGTGTGTACCAGCTAGGGACTAGGCAATGCAGCTAGGGATTAGATGATTTTAATTTATCATTTGTATAGGTCCAGGAATATGCATGTAGTTTTCCATAACAAAGGAAAAGGTCAAGTGCTGATAGGAAAAGACTAAATTTGTAATGAGGCATAACACCCTAAAGCCATGATAAAGCACGAGAGAACAGAGCAGAGGAGGACAAGAGTTTCACTTGTGTCAGTGCACAGTAATATATAGGTTACAGAATATGTTTTTACACAAACTCATACAAAAATGCATTGGCTAATGTGCTTGTGAATACTTCTCAGCATTGGAGGGAACCATTCAAGGGAATACTCAAAAGACCTGAAGGGTAGGAATTTGTCATTGTACTATACTATAGAGGATGATGCTTCTGATTCTGGAAGATGTGAATAACACTGTTTATCAGTTTGGCAACCAACCCCTTGCTGCAGATGTGCTTAGTGCAAACCTGGAGGAAACAAAGTCTGATCCAGCAAAATTGCATGCTATTAAACTGCACAGATACTCTGTGAAACTTAGTGTTTTATGTTATCTGTGCTTGTCTGTCCTTCCCATGACACTATTTCAGGACTGTTGATATTACACTATTTATTTGAGCTTTTCAATAGCAAACCATGTGACACCTCTTTGATTTGGATGGGCTGTCAAAATAGGATACACTTCTATCAGTTACATATAAATCATATGAAATATCTTCTTGGTATGAGTAGTAATGTGCCATTTCAGTTTCTCTCTCATGTCATCATGTTTGTAGCCAGTCAAGCTTTAGTTCCAGACCTTCACAGGAGCATGGGTTGTATTAAACACTACCAGCCACCCTGCACACGTTTTCTGGCAGAAAAGGAAGCTGCCATTACAGGGATGTGAGCTGTGCTTGTGCACTGAAATTTTACATAGGTGAGCCTGATCCTCAGGCAAAAGCCTGAGGAAACATTCTCATTTAGGACTGCTCACTTTGGCTTGTAACCACAACAGACTATGAAAAAAAACCCAAACCAAATATTTATGGTCTGCTCTTGTTCCTGCGAGATCAGGAAGATCATTAGTCTCCCAAAGTCACACGTACATACACATATGCTGTCAATTACACCCTGTTCACTGGCTGCCCAATATCAATTTTCTTCCCTTCCCTTCCCTTCNCACTTTCCTTCCCTTCCCTTCCCTTCCCTTCCCTTCCCTTCCCTTCTTGTGGAAAATATTAATGATGTGCTTCAAATAGCCATCTAAATAGCTGTGAAGCCTATGAGAAGGCTTTCTGATTAAAGAGTTTGTCATTCAACACAGAAAAGACATCTCATAGGATTCATGCAGCTCTTTCCTCTGCTTTCTTTCACACAATTCCTTGTTAAAAAAAAAAAAAAAAAAAAGAGAGAGAAAAAAAAAAAAAGAAACCAAAAAACCCCAACAAAACCAATAAAATATCCCCAGCCAAACAAAAAAACAAAAACCAACCCAGTCTGTATTGTTTCTAGTTAATTTACCACTTCCTTCCCATGGGACTGACCTCTGCAGTGCATTGTCTCAGGACAGTTGTATTTCATATCCAAAGTACACAATGGTGGATGAAAATATTAGATACCTCCTGGTTTTGGAAGAAGCAACCAAGAGAAGGGTGAGTGTGTTTTCACTGAAGGATAAGGGTGTTTTCTCCTGGTTATTTGAAAGAAAGTCAAAACCAGGCAGGATAAATGACAACTGTGAAAAACTTTCCTTCAAAGGTTCTGATTGATTTGATGGGATTTCTCTACCACACACCCTAATAAAGTCTGGAAATAGATGTGAGCATAATGACATAGATTTCAAAGTGAAGCACAGCATTATGTTTTGTAAAGGTAATTTTTTCATGCTTTTGCCTAATTTTGTCACTAAGAATTTGCTTTTAAACCATCAAAAGAAACATACACGTACAATAATGACAAATTAAATCTACAGCTGAAGGTGGAAGGGTTTTTTTCCTTTTGAAGCTGAATTTATTGCTTTGGGAAGGCAACAGATTGATGGATCTTGAAGTACCCTATTTATTCATAGAACAAGTGACAAGCCTCCCTTCATTGCAGCTTCCTTGATATTCTCAAAAAGAGCAGCCCCACAAATCTAATTAGAGCAATGATAAATATTTAAGACACAAGGTCGGAAATATACTGTAATTTGTCTGGTGACAGTGTTCTATTCCAGTAGCTTTATATCTTTCATAGAGATGATTAATGACCTTGGGGCTTTAGGTATGGGCTGCAGAGTGACAGTCCCACAACGTAAATGCATCCAAAGGCTCAGAAAATGAAGCACTTGCTGCAGCCAATGGCAAGGAAGATAATTTCTAAGTCCACGTGCTATGGGGAAATACCACATGGCACCAATGACAGTTCAGAAATGTCAGTCTCATGTTTTGCTAACATGTAGTTGCTAAATGGAGCTGTTCAGTGGATACAGTGGTAAGCATGTAGCTTTTAGCCCTGCTTCAAAAACAGGGTACTGTAATCAAGTCCCTGATTTTCCTGTTTGTATCTCAAAGAAAAATAGCATGTCATTCTAAAAGATGCCATCTTTCTGCCCCAGCATATTTCCTGCTATTTTTTCTCCTTTAAGCCTCAACTGTTCCTGGCTCATACTGGTCTCTGCCCTTCAGCAAACACAGCCAATCCCTCTGCTCATCCCAGGCTGCATTAGTAGCTGTTATCTGCTGGCATTAACTGCAGCTGCTGGGCAGCAGGGCTGAAAGGGAAAAGCTTTCTGTGCCTGTGCAGAAGCAGAAGCAGCCCACCCCTTCCTTCTGTGCCTGTGCACTCAGTGAACCCCCCCTGTGCAAGTGCTGTCAGCACAGTTCCCCCACATCCTTGCCTCTGGAAATGTCCGCTTTCAGTTGATTTCCTTGACTTTTCAGTCAAGTCCTTTTCAGTTGACTTTTCTTTTAGAAAAGAGCATCCTTTTAGATACAGCCTCTAAATCTTTCTGATGTTTGCCTATCAGTGATTTATTTCTACCATATCAATAAACATAAAAATGAGCACACAAAAGTTTACTATGTTACAATGGGAGGTTTGTTCTCTTGTTAAAACTTAAAAAGGCTCTAAACAAATGGGAGGTATCTTCTGGCAAAGGGAGTTCTCCTTGCCTGATATAATATGTTCTCCTTACAGTTTCCAGGTAACAATAGTGAGGGAAAGGTGTCTGTAAAAGAGAAAATGTGTTAGCAGTCAGGCTAGTACTGCATGGAAAAAAACTCCAAAACAGTGTCAGAAATTCCTGAACAATAAGTATTTCCCAAGTATTCTTTTTTATTATAATTGTGTTTCATTCTTTTTTTCACTCTGGCCAGTCCAGGAAACCCTTTCAGTTGTTACTCATTTGTTGAATTGTTTCATTCCTATGTGTGTTTGAATTTGTTTTCTATATTACCACTTAACACACACATAAAAAATGGTCTTCAGATGCAATTTATAGTAATGATAATTTTGCTGTGGCTTTTTACTTTCTGGGCTAAGATCAATTTCTGCCATATTTAACAAGTCAGAATGTGTGACTTCTAGTACTTTGTGGTAATAAGATGTTCTTCTATATGGAATATAAAACTGGTCTTCAGAGTGGAAATTTTTCAGCAGTAAAATAAAACAAAAATTATGGCAACTGTTTCCATGGGTTATATTA
Source organism: Rhipidura dahli (assembly GCA_013399225.1). NCBI lineage: Eukaryota > Metazoa > Chordata > Aves > Passeriformes > Rhipiduridae > Rhipidura > Rhipidura dahli. The sequence goes on along the minus strand of VXAC01004705.1, from coordinate 392,122 downwards.
TTTATTTACAAGCCACTCTATGCCTTTTATCTGTTTACTGGGGGGATTCTGAAAAATAGTAGGAGTTATAGTTGCATGTAGAGAAATTGCTGGTTTTAATCTACTTAGTTCAGGACTAGTAGCACTGAAGCAGTGGCATGTAATTATGTTCACCAAAAAGTTATTCCTTCAAAGCTGCTGCATATCCTGATGTTTCTAGTTCTACATCTTCACCACAGTGAATGGAGTTCTACATGCAAATCTCTGCTGGTAGGGAGAAATAAGGCTTTTCTGGCTAAGGGCTGTTAAAAAAATGAGCCTAGAACTTAAATGTCAAAGAAAATTATTTCTAACACAGCCATTACTAGTGAAAGATTATACAGTTCATGTTGAAGCTGCAGCCTGAGCCAGCACAGAGGGTCTTTACTGATAAGATCAACCATCAGCAATATGAGATCCATGAGAACCCTGAGAAGTTCTGGAAAAAGAAGAATTTACCCTCCATGGAGGAGAATCAGATTAAGAATCATTTAAGCAATCTGGGCATCCACAAATTGATAGGACCTCATGGGATAAACCCACAAATGATGAGGGGTCAGGTGATACCACCACAAGGTCACTCTCAGTTATCTTTGAGAAGTTGTGGTGTTCAGGAACAGCTCATGTGGACCTGGAAGAAAGCAAATGTCACTCATTTCTTCAAAAACAGCAAGGAGAAAATACAGACTGGTCAGCCACACCTCAGTCCCTGGGAAGGTCATGGAACAAATCATCCTGGAAGCTGTTTCCAACTATATTAAAGGCATGAAGGTTACTGAGAGATGGATTTAAAAATGGGAAAATCATGCTTAACTAACCTGATACCTTTCTGTAATAACATGGCCCTCTTGGTGGATGTGAGGAGATTAGTGAATGTTAATAAGGCTTTTTACTCTGTCCGTCATAACATTCTCTCAGACAAATTGATTAAATACAAGTTAGGTAAGTGGGCAGTGAAGTGGTTTGAAAACTGTCGGAACTGATGGGCTCAGAGGTTGTAAATAGCATTTTGAGAAGGAGGTAATAGTAGAATCCACTGCACATTCTAGCCTGAGGATGAATAATACCCCACTGAATAATACGGAATTCTCTTGCAGTTAAAAAAATGAACTTTACTCTTCCCATTCATATTACCAAAAATATTAGTCTGTATTGCATTGTATTATATTATATTATATTGTATTATATTACACACACGCTGAGAGGTTAATATGCTGTGCTTATTATTTAATTTCTCTATAGAATCCTACATGAATTACTGATCTGATGAAATATCAGGGAATATCAGGAACATCATAATTCATTCCACCTAGACTTCACACCCTTAACTTTGATGAACTCATTTGAAAGTGCTGTCACGATGTCATCCCACTAAAATCAGAGTAGAGGGAAGACGGGCACTCTTCCTTTTGTGCCTGAGCATGTGCAAGTGCCCCAGAAGGTGATGTTCTGCACATCCCTTGTTTTCAAGTATTTGGGTACTTGCTGAGCATTGGAACACATCATCATCGTGAAGGATCTGCTAAACACTTGTGCTGAGATTCACCTGCCTGAGACAAAACAGGAGTTAATTGGGTGACCATTCCAGCATGTGACTCAGATCTCAAGTGATCGTGGTGCAGAAGTATTCTCATGTTTTGTCCAGGCACTTAAGGCTTAATTCGTAGTTTGCAATGGAGACTGTGTCAGAAATTTACTGCTTGAAATTTGTTTAGAAAATCTTTTCCCTCTAAATAAAAATCTTCACATTTGCAATGGATATCTGACACATTTTGGTTTCTAAGCAAAATTCTTTTACCTTTAAAAGAGAAGAAAAGATGTGGAGAAAATACTTATTCATTTCTCTCAAAATTTTCCACAGTAAATCTTTGCCCATCTGTTCTAGTGATCAATATTTATGGCATATAATGAACTTTAAATCACTGGTGAAGTATCTCCAGGATTCATTTAGTATTCTGTAGATACTCCTAATTTTGACATATTGATGTTATGTGGTTAACTCTTCTAACATACAGGTCAGTCTAGAGATGCTTTCATTTTGCTTTTTTTTTTCTAAAGAAAAGGTCTAGTGTAAGGGACAGTAATACTTTTATTCTTTTCTTCTTTCTCTTGAGTCTATTAATGCTTGGCTTTGTTAAATGGATATAAATCACAGTACACTATTACATTAAAAACATTTCTGTGTAACTGAACTTGGAACTGAACTGGCTGTTAGATGTTCTCCATTTCACCTTACTCACAAAGAGAACTGTTGAAATGAGATCAGGTTGGTGAAGGAAACCAGGAAATACTGGGAATTTATTAAAAAAAGCAACCTGCAAAGAACCCTGGAGAAGGGGGTTCCAGGCATTTCAGCATATTGAATGAACAGAAATCACTTTGTATGCACTTGTTACGCAAGTATCTACCTGAAACATTCAGAGCCCATGGAATTTGCCACCAAACACAAAAGTAAGCACTTTCATTGTTATTTTTGAGCTTGCTTTCTTGCTCCATTGGTGCAGTTCCTACAGAAATTGGTGGGAACTGAAAACTGATACATGGAAAGTGAAAGTCTTGGACAGAGCAGTATGAACTAAAAAAAGAAAGGAACCCAAAATAACACAATGCTGAAGAGATATGCAACAAACTGTATTTTTCCATAGAGTATTTCCAGCCCAGTTCAAAAGTCTCCTAACTGTGTGCTCTTAATTACTTTAAAAAGCACTAGCAATCCAAATTAAGCTCCAGGAATATCATGTGTGAGTCAGGCTTCCAGAGCAACATAAATTCATTAAATCTTCCACACAATCCGCTTTGTTACTTTTGGCATATCTACAATTTTTTGTGTAATAAAACATTGCATAAAGGGTTTAGTAAATTGAATTTAGCACTATGCCAGAAATGTAGCCCACAACCCTAAATGCTCCTAAATTAAGCTTTTGTCTTTAAAATTTGTAGATATTTAAAAGGGATCTCCCTAGGTATACATGTCTAATACTTATGAATGCTGACAGGTGTTGCATTTGAAATATAAGTGAAGGTTTACTTCTTTGTCACTTCAAAATCCGTACACAATGAAATGGAGAAAAAAGCCCCAACTTCATAACCAATTTCATCTTTTAGAAATAATGTTAGAATTGTGTTGGAAGGATACTTAGGAGGAGAGCAAAAAGAATTCGTGCCACTACATGGAACATAAATGAGTTAGAAATGTATTTTCACCATCTGCTGCTCTCATGAAATCTAGAGATTTGTAAATGACAGTTTTGAGTAAGAGTAAATGTGAGATTTGGTCATTTTTCTTCAGAGTCTGTAGTCTTGAGACAATGATCTTCTGTCTGTTTTAGAAGTATACTTTGCACATTTTAGATTACCCAAAGCATCTAAGAGTCTGTGAGAGGCAAGTAGTCTGAGCAGGTATCTTTAGCCTCCTCATCTGCACAGTACATGAGTATATGAACAGCTGTGGATATCTGGAAGTGTATCTTTGTAAGAGAGAGTTCAAATGATAATTTGAACAGCCAATACTCCAGTCTCTTGCTCGAGATTCAAATATTCCCCATCACTGCAAAATGTTATCCCTTACAATTGTAAGCAGATGTCTTTTAAAATTAAGCTCACACCAGTGCAATTATTTTACTCTGTTATGAGAGGCTACCACATAATCTGCTATGTGAAGTGGCTCATTACAAAAAAAGCTTCTGCTTCTGTGCTGCACAGCCTCCTGCATGTGTCCTGGAGAGATGCTGCTCATTGTTCTGGACTGTATACTTTTATCTCTTGCAAAATACAAAGGGTTCCAGAATTCACCAACTTTATTTTTCTCATGTACCATCTCTCTGGTAATGCTGGGAGCAACAACAGCAGTTCCCAGTCACATTTCTGCTCAGAAGGGAGCCATTGGCTTCCTAGGAATTATTTATGTGTCTTTCATGGCAGTAAAATGTTACGCAGTTTAAGAATCCCTGGTCCAAGCAAAGGGATTTTACTACTATTCATAAACTAGACATATTATTTTTACTGTTGTTTTACTGCTGCATTGTGTTGTTGTTTTATTGCTGTATTCATAACCAAGCAGCACGTTTGCATCCAAGAACCATTTTTAAAGCAGGATAATCAAATGTAAAAATGTCCTAAAGGGAAACCAATACAAGTCCTGCTCCAAGTGAGAGAAAACTTCAGCACCTCTGGGGAATACAGAAAGAAGAAGGTTCTCAATGAGAGCATTCGAGATGCAACCTTCCCCAGACCTTGAAGTAGCATGTTTCATGGACTATAATGCAGTCCAGATAATTTGGGATTTTGTGACTGCTCCAGAGAGAAACTAGCACAGAAAATCTGCTTAAGTGGCCATTAATATTTAATAAACTTTATGGCATCTGTCAGCCAGACGAGTTTCATGGACATCTGTTCCCGAGTTGGCATTAAGTTTGGTTTATCCATCTGAGGTATGGATCAGATACCAATACTATTGGTTCACTCTTCAACACCATAAATAACCCTGCGTGCGAGCAATTGCTTAAGCTTTCAGCAGTAACATATGTGACCCTGTAAAGATTTGACCTCTTTTCTATCAGCATAGTATCAACTGTTCTCATGTGTTTCAACTCAGCATTCTGAAGATCAGCTGCAAAAGCCATTAATAGGGCATTTGTATTGAAAGGACCCAGAAGTTCCTTTCCTGATTGCATTAAGGTAATTAAGGTTTCTGCTTTTGCAGATGATGGAGTTAAGATAGATAACCACAGATACATGCACTTACAGGTTATTTCTTCATATAAATTGCTGAAGTGGAAGCTTATAAATTGGTAAACAGGAATAGTAATGTACTTACAAAATAAAGTGAGAAGGTGGTCCAGTGAAAATAACCAATAATATCAGACTTTCAGCTTCACAAACTAGTGGAGAGCAAAGAAAAAGGAATATTTTTTTTCATGTCAAGTTTCCTAATGGGCTTTTCTTCAATTGGGATTCTTGCAACTTCTTTCTGGCATGGAAGATGTCTGAAATAAGTACATTAGTCATGTTTTCATGGTTTTGGCAGAACTTCTGCAAACAAGTGTCTTTCAGGAAGGAAAAGAATGGAAGGCTGATGATTTGCTGGAAATACTATGATATTTGTTAGAGATGTGGGAGAAAGTGAATAGAATTAATTCAACCCACTCCAAGAAAATGAGGTATAAAAACTCTGGGCCTCTAGACCAGTTTACTCTGGGCCTCTAGACTATCTCAAATCTTGCCCTTACCTTTGAGAATTTTATTTATTTCACTGTGAGGAAATGAAAATTTTTATTAATGTGATAACACAATTCTCATTTAATCTAAGGGGGTTTTTTGCCTTTCTTACTGTTGCAAAAAGTTCTTACACATATAAATCGAATGCTAAACTAAATGATGATAGAAAATAATAAATTTTATTTTTTTAACCATCTAAAGAGCATGATGCCCTGAACTCATAAAGGCCCCCATTCCCTGTAAAGACACTCATATAAAAAACATGTAAAGTAAATAATACGTGATACCAAGCTTCAGCTGATAGAGACAGTGTCCCTGTCATCCCATCTTTCCATTTCATTTATTGAGTTCATTTAGTATCAAGATTAATCTAGATGCAGATAAGAGTCTGCCGATTGTCTGTAAAGAGCCCACTTCAAAGGGAACTGCATTCTTCCAGCACTGCAATGTAAACAGTAGGAAGTGATTAATTATAAGGCAAACCAAATTGTCCAATGCCCCAAAGCCATGTCATGCAAAGGGGCAAATCAGAGAGGCAGCACATTTGTGGTTAGTGCTGAGTGTTGGTCCAGTGTGGTGATCCTTTCCAGAACCATTTAAAAATTGATAATAAGAATACCAGTTCAGATCCTTAGACTGTGGCCAGCAGACTACCTGTGTGACTGTACATGACCAGCAATAACCCACCCAATCTTTCATTCCTGCACAAGAAAGAGTGCCAGAAAGATGCTGTGATTTGAATGGGAGCTGATCTCAGAAAGTTTATTGAATGCCAGACATAATGAATTGATCCTTGCAAGACCGATATAAAGTTGGCAGCTACTATACAGTAGTTTTTATTCAGAAGTTTTATACAACAGGAAATTTATAGCTAGGAAATGTGAGGCCATATGTGTAATATTCCACAGTCTTCTCCAGGAGCTTTTTGCCATTTCTCTTGAAAATTAAACAGCTCATATCTAGAAAGGCCACCTGGCTTTCAATTTCAGGACCTACCTGCAAGTTTTGATAACTCACAGGTCAAAGCTTAAGGCAATAACAATGCAGAACAACAAATTCCTTTCATAACTTTATTCCTGAAAAAATTCTGATATGCTTAATAAATACTAGAAATTCTTATATAAAGTATCTGTGCCTATATGTTTGATGCTTCTTTTCTTTTGCTGTGACATCTAAATATTACTGGAAGAAAAAATGAATGATAACTGTTGAGCCAGATATCTCACTGAAAAAAAAAATCATTCAGTCACTACATTTGTGTTTGAAATTGTACTGCTGCTACTATAATTCTACCATGTCAATTTTTTAATATTTTAGTATGAAACAATGGGGTTCTTACATCTAGGATTACTGTGGTGATCAGATTTTGAAGCATATCTTGAGGTATAAATTACCGATCAAAAATGTCTGCTGATAATATGCACAAACATGTTCAGTGCAAAAGCCCCCAGTAATTACTGTATAGAGTGCAGAAAAAGAAAACATAAGAAAAGCTGAAGGCTCATTCATTTGAGCTGCTTTGAGATACATCAGATCGAGGTAGAACTTTAATTCCTGACTCCTGCTTTACGTGGATGTTTGGCTCCTGAACTTGTGAGGGTATTCCAACTGAGTTCTGTGTGTCTGGATAAGGATTTGTGCACTGCAGAAAATGTGCTAGGCCAGCTATAGTGAATTCATTCACAGCAGACACAGCATGCTGCAGTTTAATCCCTTGTCACCAATGGGCCAATGTTTATGTTGCTTAAGTGCTAATATGCTAATTCCAACTGCTGGTATCAAGAGGTTAATATGATGCCTCTGCTTTAGTAATTATTGCTTAAAACTGACTGGCACATTAATGGAAAATTGATGAAACTGTTTAGGAATTGTAACACCCTCTGGAAAAAGATACACAATTCATTTCTTAAGTAAATCTGATAAGCAAATAATTTAAGTCATTTGTCAAAATCAAAAGCAATTGGCAACTCCAGAGTAAATATTGCTTTTCTTTCCAGCTACAAAGTTAGACACTAAATGAATTTTAATAAAAGTCCAATGCTTTGTAATGGAGAGGGGACATCAGCTTTTCCTTTTGACAGGGTGTTTCAGAGGAAACATGTTTTCCTTTGATGTAAAGGTAAAAACGTAAGCCCTTTTCATCCCAGCTTCCAGATTCAGTGTGAAACCAGTGACCCTGCTAACGCTGCTGATGTTTAACATTTTCAATGCAACTTTATTTGCATGTTCTGATGTTAGCAATGGTGTTCATCATATTGAAAGACTAACTGTAAGTGGAAGGATCAGACAATGAAAGTACATCTGTTCCTCACTTTCTTTACTGGCACCATTTTACTGTTTGGCTCTCTGATTTCCACCGAGAGAGATTTGGAAACTGTTCCTCCTTTACAATTTCACATGCCTTTAGGGGAATCTCTTACCCAAATCATGCTGCTCTGAAACAAGCCTCCTGCAGATAAAAATCCATAGAAATTACTGTTTATCTTGTTGAGTTACATTTAGCAGGCTTCCCCCACCAGATGCCTCAGATATGTACAGTACCATTGCACAGTTGCTGTATGAGTGCTTTCTCTTGAAATTCAGATTCGGTGTCAGATTGTGGCTATAAAAGGTGCATTCAAAAGTGTGCTGGTGAAAGTGATGAGAATGTCTCTTCTGGCTCAGTCCAAGTACATGGATAGGTTACTTAAAAGTCCCTCCCATTCTGGAAGTTTCAGGAGGGGCACTAGTGGAGAGGTGGAGGTCATTGCAAATCTTGTCTCAGCATCCTTGTTCCTGCTTTTACACTTCACTGTTGTGTCCATATTATTGTCCTGGAGTATATTACCAAGAATATTCCTCTCATCTCACACAGAGGTGATTATGTGCCTCCAGAAAGAACATGGAAGTGAACCAGGATATGGAAATGAAGCAGGGAGCTAATTGTTTGAGCAGAAATGTATCCATAAATGGTGGTTAGGGCTGATGGAGGATGGTGTATTTCTTTCAGTCATTGTGAGTTAATATAGTCCCATATTTCTAAATCCTATTTCATGTCAAACTAGGTTCCCATTTTCTGTCTTAATGGAAAGATTTCAAAAGGATAAGGTTCTGTAAAATAAACAGGAGTGCAAAGAAGAGGCGTATTTTCTTAGATGCTGAAAATGCAGTTCAGAAGTCAAGATCCCAAATTTTGCAAGGCATTTCAAATATTCCTGGGCTTTCACTCCTTAATCTCCACATCACATCCATTTTCTCCATTTTGTATGACAGTAAAAGCAGTATTGCCAGTTATTTCTGTTCAGGCTAACATTAACTTTTCTGTTATAATGTCAAATGTTTTGTACAGAAGGCAACAAATCACCTGTCTCACTTCTTATCCTTCAAAGGAGCATGGAACAATGATAGGAGTGTGCACTTCCATGACTACTAAGATAAATCATTTTGAAAAAAAATAAACCTCAGCCATGGTGCCAGTGCTGTGTTTCTATTAATAGCAATGAAATACTTCACTGTCAGTGAGCTTCTAGGTATAGTAAGCCAGGTATTTTCCCATAAAATGTGTTTCTTATCATACAGCTTGCAGCAAAATAATTGGACATAAAGGGCCCAGAATAAAGCAGAAGCAGTTTTAGTCTGAAAGATCAATAATTAATAATCCTTCTGAAAGAACATACCTGTATTTTTACATCTCAGAGAAAACATATATAACAGTAGTCAGTAACATTACATATATTCCTTATACACAGTGATTCCAGTTTATTCCAGGTGGTACCTGAGTTGTACTGTACTGCCATTACTGTAATTACTACAAGCCACATGGTTTTGTCATATATATTCCACAGTAAGAGATCTTTCAAAACTATTTACTCTTTTTTTGATTAGCACTTCTGACTGAACAATAACATAAACCTTTTTCTTCTCTAATTACTTATGCAGTTCTATCCCTTACCATGAAGATCAAACAAAATAAAGAATCACACTGCCCTTCCAGCAAATTTTTGACTTTTTGGTGGTGGGTTTCAGGGTTTTATGTAGCTCTCAGAAGTGGAAATATATGTAGTAAGTGTGTAGATAGAAGCATTTGTAAATACCCCAAAGACTCTGTTCTAAGTCTTTATCGTAAATTGCCAGATGCTGGCAGTTAAAAGAAAAAAAAATATGTTTTATGAAATTGTTGGCTATGAAAGATACTTCCTGAAGCATAGCCAGAGTATAATATATTTGTTCCATATATTCAAGGGTTCTTTGAAGATGAATTTTATTGTCCGTAACCTTGCTGCAGATAGCTGCATTACAGCTGTTCATACCTGACAAATTTATTTCCAGGTTTATTTCCTGTCTTAGGCCTGATTGAGCTGTAGAAACTCTGCTGTGTAGCTGCAGTCATGGAAACCTGTGGGGCTTCTGTGGCCTGGCTGTCAGTTTGACAACCAGGAGGATTTGACAGACAATTTGGTCCTTCTCTTGCAACTAGTCAACACTCATGTCCCCTTCCACAATCAAGTCCTCATTGTTCAGACATTTGTGGAAAAGCTGTATTTAATAATAAGCCATTTCAGGGTAAGGCCTGATGTTTCTGCTGCTTATTGTTCTGCTTGGCTCCCAGAAGTGGCCAGCCTGGTGGAACCAGTGACACAGGACTGGTGACTCAGGCTGGCTATCTATGCCTCTCACTGCAGTGCATTTGGTGCATAAATGTGGGCTAAAAAATACCTCACCTATGGTTCCACTTGACAGTAGGAGAAACAGCCAGAGTGTGTGGAAGGGTGAACACACAGGGAAAGTCTGTAACATGTATTTGTCCTTGAGGAGCACACTCCATCCAGCTGGAGAGAGAGGTTCTGTTTCCCAACACTGAGTTGGGTCTCAGTGAGAAAAAAAAAGCCCCAATATACTGCTTTTTCATGTGGGAACAGCTGCCATCTAAAATAGGCAACTTTTTTCTTCTCTAAGATTATATGCTTTATTACTTTAATAAGGATGTGGCACAACAAAAGATCCTAACAGTTTCTGTAGGGATTTCTACAAGAGAGCACCTGACCAGGATGGAGCAACCTACAAATAAAAATTCTGATGCAGTTCAGGGCTCAGTGTAGATCCAGTCTTTTTCTCTGATGACCTAATCCAGGATCTCAAATATAAAGATACACAGGAAAACAGATAAAAAAATATCTCCTAGGTTGGTCAGGGTATGCTGAGAGCATTCAGTAGGCATTTTTGCACTCACGTGTATTCAATCCATGGGAAACACATGGTTCTCTTACTAAATATGTGTTGTGACAACATGAATAGTGTCCCTGTCAACAGCTGCACGATAAAACAGAGACATCTACTGGTTAAAATACGAAATTGGAAAAATATCAAAACTTACGCAGAATGTTAGACTAAGGCTTGTCAGACTGCCCTCCTTTTCTCCCCCATACATAAAATACTCAAACTCCACTGATGCATTCTGGTTAAATGCAACAGCAAACGTCCCTTTGATTTCCTGAGGGGGAAAAAAAAAAAAAAAACAACAACAACAACAAACCAGGCCATGTAAGACAGATAGACCCTAATTGTAATAGACCATAAGCATAATAGGCATTTATTTGTGACAGAACAAAACCAGTCTTCTCTAGAGCAGGGAATATTCAGCACTTCTTCTGTCCAATTCACAGTTTGGGATAAAACAGACATTCCTTGGACACCCTGTTCAGCACCTGCCTGAGGTATTTGTGCTAAAAGCAGAGTCTGAATTACAGCCCTAAACTGCAATGGTCCCATAATTTACAGGCATTTTCTCATATACTATCCTGTTAGTCTGAGCTCACAGCAGCAAGAGCAGTCCCTTTTAATAGCGTTTTAATAATAGATAATATATTTTTTGAATCAGGTCTGTATTCAATTACAGTTTGACCTTCTAAAATGTGATTTGAGGACAGTTACATATTTATTTAAGAGCACTGATACTGTATGGATATGTTACAGCATACATCACACCTTACTAAGGGTTTGAAACTACAGTATTACAGATGAAGTTTCAAAAGTAATCCTGGAGTGACATCTAACATAAGGAAATGACAGTTAAGATATGCAGACCTTTGATTACTGTATTGCAAAAGGGACAACAGGCCGGATTCCTTTCCCTAACAATATCTCTTATTCCTCAAGTTGGGGAAATACTGGCACAACCTTTACATACAACCACAGATTATTATAGATATTTTATATAGAGATGCCGTTCTGAAATAGAAATTGACATGAAGCCAAGACAGAAAATTTATTTTAAAAGTGTGAAAAAAAGATTATGTCTGAATTTTGTGCCTTTTGTAGTTTCAAGATAGTCTGAGTATCTGATGGATAACATCTGCCTTCAGGAAGGTCATCCCTACTTATTGTATTATATGACTAAAAAACAATCTTAGTCAATGGTAAAAAGACGATAGAATGAGAATAATTTAAACAAAAATCTTAATGTGTTTGTCAGCAAATTTGACTCAAGTGTATAGTCCTGGTTAATAACCTGAGGTCCCAAGTGTAAGCAAATTCCATTAAAACTAAATGGAAAACAGAAACAGTGAGAACCAAGAGATTTGATTTCCACTTTTCAAAATCAGTTACATCCAGCTTTCTGCTTTAAGTTGAATGTTGATATCAAAATAGGTGGCATCAGAATAAGTCTGTGTATCAGCTGATTTCCCCCATTAAATCCATTTAACAGCCTATGTTAAAACTCCCTAGAGTTAAGCAGTTGGTGTTTGATTTTTTTTTGTGCTCCTGCTTGTTTACCTCCCCCGTGATTTGCTGTTAGATAGAAATAACTTACTGAATGGAAAGTGGTTAAAAGAAATATCTCACCTCTATTCCTGCCTCTTTAAATGGTATTTTTTCCAAGAAGCACATATTATGCCAGAGCTATCTTTATTTTCCCAGACTTGTCTTTTTAGATTTCATCCTTTGCATGCCTTCACGTGAGTAACGCGACAGAGTAAAAGGGGTTTGCAGTGAGCGTGGGTGCCCCACCTGTGCCGCAACCGCTTTGCCGCGTTCAGCACCTGGCCGGGGGACAGCTCCCGACCCGCCGGGTCCCGCCGCCCGATCCCGCCCCGCTCCCTGCCCCGCTCCCTCGGGCTCCGGCACCCAGCCCAGATGCTGCTGGACGCCACCTCCCTGTCTGGGTCTGCAGGCTGGGCTGTTCTGCTCTGGGTTTTTTCGGGTGTTGTTTTGTTTGTGTTTTTTAAATGAAATTCCTGTAAGGAAGCTAATGTTTTTGTGCGTGCAAGTAGCACGGAACAGATCTTGCACATGGTCTGCTGTGCAATAGGGGTTGGAAGCTGCAAGCTCCTTGTCATGACTTCGGTGCAAATTTAGAAGAGTCTAATACATTCACCTGAGTAATAACACTTTCACTACCCAAAAATTAGACTAAATACAACCTAAATGCAAGAAATATGTCAAAGGTTTAGAAAACTTCAGAACGAGGGCAAGCGGGAACTTTATTAAAGACATCTCATTCATTTTTGATAAATGTAGGTGACTTTTCTTGCTCTCATAAGCAAATTGTTCCATTTAGAAATAATTCTTAGGAGGCCAGAAAGTTATATATAAATAAAGTCTTTAAGATGATTCTTTAAGTTAATTTTTTGTGATCATCTATAAGGGGGTTAAATCTCACGTTATAGAGCAAAGAAAGCATTAGCTACATACACTTTTTATTTTCCCTGTAAACTGCCTTACATTAAAATATTTAATTGATTAAACTAGCCACACTGTAATTTCAGGCAGATACTAGCACTATTTGTGTCAGTAATATGACAGTCAAATTCATGGGCTTACCCAATTCCTAGTGAAAAAACCAAAGCAATTTACCTACATTTACTCTGGGTGTGCCATTTCTTCTACATTAATTCCTAGGGGACAGTTTGCTATTTATCATGAATTAATTTATTTCATGTCTACAGCTGAAAGAGCTTTTTGCTGTTCAACAACAGCAAAAAAAATTAGAGTTGACTAGATATGGATCTTAGTCTTAAAAAAAAAAAAATTATTAGCTCTGTGCTGATTCAGTATTCAGACATTGAATACATATGTCTCTTCCCAAACTATGAAGACTCCCTTCATCTGTGGCTATTTAAGGTCTCCCATCTTTGCCAGTTTAACAGATGCCCCCAGTATTAGCCTCAGCTTTTGCCCATAATGAAGCTCAGCAGGTTTCGTCTGGGCTGTGCTAAAGATCAAGCTGATAGTCCCATTTGCAGTCCATTTCCTATTACTTGTTCATATTGCAGTTTTTTTTGGCCTCCAAAATCACTTTTTGGTTACAATATTTAGTAAATACATCCTGTGAATGTTTGCAGTGTTGTACTTAGTGTTCTACTTTGTACCTAATGTAGCCCCTAGTGTTCTAAGAGACTTTAATGTTTCCTGTGTTCAGATTCACAGAGACTCAGTCCATTCCCAGGGTTCTCATTTTCCATATTACCCACTGAGTTGCCTTACACAAAACCACCTCAATACTCAGCCATAATCAAATCCTCAAACACCTTTTTTTTACTAAATTCTTATGCTGAAAATCTTGGTGGTACAAACCCCAAGGCCACCCTTCCCCAAAGCAATAATCAAGTCATTAAGTAAACACAGTTAGGTCACCCCAGGATGCAGAGGGATGTACTCTGTTATCCTAATAGCAGAAATACAATAAACAGTAATCTGCCTGCATCAGGATGCAGGAGAGATGCATTTTATTGCTGTTACTTTAAACCAGAAGGATACTTGTTAATCTCAAAAAACAAAATAGCCTTTCCTTGGCAGATTTATTCCCTCTGAGATACTAGGTCTTCTAAGGCAAATACTCATCTATAGAATGGGAAAGTCAGCACAAAGTAGTGGAAAGATTTTGTGAAAAAAATGGAATTTATGTGGTGTTCTCAAGCACGAAGTATATCAGCTACAGAGAAAGGCTTTATGACTGAACTTCTGAAGTGAAGGTTTTGCCAAGACAGAAGCAGTTTCTCCAGTCAGGTAAACCTACCTTAGCCAGTTCCAAAATAACTTGCCTGACTACAGCTGTGCTTGGAGAAGTTTAAGTTACCTAGTGGCAAAATCTCAGCTTTAACTACCTGTTATCACCCCTTCCACTAGAATTAGCATGATTATGATCCTGCTGATGTTATCATCATAAGTCTGCCATGCATACTTGAACCTCCTCAAACAGACACTTGAGGAACTCCACATCACAGAAAAAAAGGTGGTCCCAGGTGTTGGCTCCCAGTCTGGGTGAGCTTGATAGGACAGCACATCCCTGGACATATGTCACTCCTTAGAACTTCATGAAACCATGAATAAACATCTAGAAGCACTTGAGTTCACTGTCTTCATAGTCTGTCAAGCTAAATGGGAGACAGAGCTTTTTCATCTACTGATGCACTAGTAGACAAATCTCATATCTAAAAATATGATGAGTGTTTATGGGGCTAGTCATGACATCTTTAGTGAAAACCTCCTAAATGAGTATTTCTGAAGCTTTTTAAGTGAGAACCATCCCAGTGCAAAGGGACCAAAAGGAAAGACTGTGCATCACTTAGACACCAGATAATTACCACACTGAGAGCTTAACCTTCGTATATGTGGTTAATGTGAGGCTTAATGAATACTCCTGAAAGAGCAAAGAAGAATATTCAAATCAGGTCCTTAAAATATTAATAACAATACTTATCTAAGAAAAAGGGGAAAATCAAAGGTCAGAATTCTAAATAATGTCATCAAGGATGGAGATCAAGAGCAGCAGAGAGAAGCTATTCAGTGATAACACAAGCTGTCAGAGCTATTATCAGATGTGTTCTGGAAAGGGCAGAAGTGATAGAGCTGTAAACTGCACTAAATTTATGTTATTCTGTTAAATTATCCCCCTCTCTTCTTTTCCAAAAATTAAACTCTTTCAGTAACTGGAAATTATTTCTTCCATCACTTAAGACAAGGAGCATTTGCAAACAGATACTTCTATTCTTGGATAATTCTCAGTATTGCAGGACTATTGAGATTGGTTAGATTTGGCATGCTTAAGGCTTGCCATAGCTCCATTGTATTCCAGTTTGGAGTAAATCCATGTAGGATTTGTTTCTATTTGCCTCATTTTTCATGTCCCATGGCCAAGGGCTTTATGTTAAAAAAGAGCATTAGACAGTTAAGGACTGTATCAAAATGTCTTGCCTTTTGTTGAACTTTTTCAGTGTGGTCTGTTGAAACGTTAGATTCCAAAAAAATTTAAGTCTGTGAGACTGTCCATGATTGTGATCCATGACACACTGATACAATGCAGAATTACAGATGTGAGCTGAGTACAGTCCCCTCGGCAAAGCAGCATGATGTAGAATTGTGGGTCAGAAGCATGACGTGATGCTTGTAACTGGGAAGTCCCAGGGACACAATGGAGGGAGAAAATTGAGTGACCAGGGAGTGAGATGCCCCTTCTCCTAAATGTCTGCAGACTGATGGCCATATGACATATGACTAATCTTAAAATTCCTCATGTAGTAATAGAGTTGCAAGGTGCCTCGATTTGTAGTGTTGTCTTTACTTCCCCAATGAGCATCTAATTTGGATAGTCCCAGATGTCAGGAACAGAAAGCACACAGATTCAGACAGATGTACAAGACAGCACTCTCACTGAGCAAGACTTTTTGTCTATTCAGTTGCAAACTCAATACCACAATCTGAAGACACCTGACAGTAAAGCATGTTGCTGATGAAAACTAATTTCTGTAAGCTTCTCATCAAGCCTGCCAATATGTCTTCCACTTTCATGGGCTTACTCCCCCAGAAAAGTGAAAACCTCCATGATGTGACCTTCTGCTCCTGCCAGCATGGCTGTGAGTCTGTGGAATGTCTGGCTGGAGCTGGAGCTCTGTACTACACAAGACAAGGACATTTTTCCTGCAAGATACAGCATGGCCTGCAGGCTACAGCACTTGGTAGCTCTCAGTTTGATCTGAAGAACCTAGACCAACTCCAGATATCTATCTGCTCAAATCCAGATCAAAACACCTCTTTCCCAAGAGCAGATGATTCTGAGAATATACAGCTAAGTGCCGAAGAAAGTTGATACAGCTCTCCAGAAGCCTTTCAAAAGCTGAACAACTGCAATTTTTTTCTGAAATTTTCTAAAGGCAGAGCTAAAGATACTGCCAGACAACTTTCTGTGAAGACAATATCAGACATTTAAATGCAGAAAGAGAAAACTATATGACAGCCTGATAATTTACAGTGTCTGTGGAGGCTAGAAATTTGAAAAGTATGATACTATATTGCCATTATTTAAATGGTCTAGCTCCTATCCTAGATCCCACCCCAGGAAAAAAAAAAAAGACTAAGGAAACACCATTTTTAATCAAGTCTTACCTGATTCCAGACTGAAACCTATATTAATCAAACATACACTACTGGCTGATCAGTAGGGCTCAAATGAAATCCCCCTCAGCAGCTGTATTTTAGTGTGAACCTGGTACATGATTTTTCTCTGCTGTACATGAGCATGACACTGGTATGTCAGTTCTAGGAGAAGCCTTTTCACACATGTGAAGCATTTCACATATCGTACCAGTTGTTGCAGAATAGCAAGGAGCAATGTGAAGGCTGTTCCATTACACCTTTATTTTCTGCCTCAGTTGTATGCCCATTTTATGCAGAATTCCTCACACTGCTGGCAGTAATAACCAATGAGATGGTGCACAGGAAAAAAAGCCACTTTTTAGTGGCAGTTTAATACTGGGAAACAAGTACATTTTCAGGAGATTGCTACCAGTCTTGCCCCCCCTCCAAAATTACAAATAACAGCATCTGGGGAAGGCTGTTAAGATGGCATCATTAACTCAAGGAATGCTTTACTATTTATTGCATCAACAGATCCAAATGCCTCATATCCAGCCCATAAGAAAGAAATTTAAATCTGTCCATTCTTTCAGGAAAAAAAAAAAAAAAAAAAAAAAGCGATTTATAAGGAAATATTTTTAAAGTTTAAGAGGATCTGGATTTTTATGTGCTTTTGTAGTACCATAGCTAAATGACATAATCCACCAGAGTATGTCATTTCGCAGAGGTATTCTGAAATGCAAGTTAAAAATAGTATGTCAAGAACTGTGGTCATAGATTAGTTACTTGGATTATGCAAATTTTCCAGGCAGTCCAGTCCAGAATACAGTTTCAGAAACATGTAACAAACATGTTTCAGTAACAAACAGGAAGTTCTGCTGGGAAATATTCAGGCAGTGGTGGTTTCTTTACCCGTCTGTATCACCATAACCAGGCTAGCAGATTGCTACAGGTCTTCCTTATAAACTCTGTGCTTCTGTTCATACCACCTCTGTCTGCTCTGTGAGAATTTACCAGCATAGTACTATCTGCAAAATGTTCTTTTCATAAACTCAGAATAAGGAGTTCTTCTTTTTCTCATAGTTGCTCTTGTTCTTCCAAGTTTTCCCCTGGCATTTTTTTGCCTAATGAGTTGTGAAATCTAATCAATTGCAATAATTAAAACATACCGTGTGTGGAATGATGCACTGTTTTAATTATGCAAAAAAGTCTCAAACAAATAAAACCTTGAGATTCTTACGTTAGAAGAAACCAAACTATTTTACTTTGCTGTAAATTTTTTTCACCAAGAACAGACTCGTGCTTTATAGATGATACGTATAAAACACTAATAATTCCAGGCTTGCTATACTGCATGTTTTATTAAAAAAGCTGGGAGAGTTCAGGCTTCTGTGTTACCAGCATATGCAGAAATGGCTGGAACAGATAGATAGATGCTTGTTTTCAATAAAACACCCTGGGTGGCAACTCTGAACAGCAAAGTTTTGTGTCCAAGACCTACAAAATACATGGAGTTATAGCAATCTCACATGGTATAAGAGGGAGTGCTATTCACTGACTCACCTCTTTTCTAGGATCTTTTGTTGCTGGTGAACATTTAGGCATAAAATAAATTCCTTATGGCAGACTGAAATGCCAGTGTTTCTTAATTAAAAACAGTTTGATGAAAGTTGGGCAGATACATTCTTACAGTTTTCTTTTTTTTTTAAGAACAATGCTTGTCAAGTAATTGGGTCCTTATATTATACAGCTTTTTCCAATCCTGTTATTTACATTCTGATTCTGGCCCCAATGAGGCTCCATCAGCTTGACAGAAACTGCAAGTTCAACAATTCAGACCTGTGCCTTGTTCATTTGTTCTGTAAATTCTGAAAGTATAATTATGTTATTGAGTATTTTAGAGGACTCAAGCCTGCATTAGCTATTTCACAGTCATTTGGGTGAAGTGGGTAATCTAGTACATCTTATTTAAGCTTCCAAGTTCATTACAGTGAAATCTGATACAGGCGACTTGCACAGTTTGAAAGGTAGTTATTGCAATGTCTCTTGTAGTGTTGCCTTTTCTCTGCCTCAGTCGTAGCTGCAAATTTCATTAATCAGCCCTGCCTACGTGTGCACTGTTATTGCCCTCATTCTGTACTAAGATTGGTTTCTTTTGCTGATGGTGATAGCAGAAGTTTTAAAGGAAGGTATAGCCCACCTAAATGGGATAGTTTAACCCGAGGATGTTTTCTGAATGGGCTGTAAGAAGGATAAAGACAGATGGTCCACAACTCACTTGGCAGAAGAAATGAATGGATCTTATTTCTCCAATAAATATAGTTACAGAAAACAAACAAACAAAAAAAAAAAAACCAGAAGCAGCACTTCTGGTAGTGAAAAATTCAAATAAATATGTTTCAATACTTTAGAATATGAAAGATGATAGCTATATACCTGTTCTGTACTATCAGTAGCTGGAAAAGGCCAAAGATAGCATGTAAGTACAACATGATGCCAAATACACACCTCACACCACGAGCAGCTGCAGTTTGTGCTTAGAGAGCTGAATGTCTGCTTGATAAACTTGCAGATGAAACAATTTTACTGCTATTTTTTCTCAAAGCTACAGTGAGGTGGCCTTTCTATCTCTAGAGAAATTATCACCACTGTGACCAGTCTCTCTGCATCTACTCTTCACATTTGCATTCTTCTTAGCTGAATTTCACTCTTCTTGGGTGTTCCAGCAATTTGATCAGACTTAGTGTGTCCTTGGAACATCACCACATGGATTTAACAGTACCACTTCTGACAAACGAGAGTAAATTCTCTTATGAATAAGCTCAAACTGAGCTTTAAAACAGAAAACAACTTATTTTAGTATTTTTAATAAAAACCTGGATTTAATTAGGACTTCAAACTGAAACAATATATTTTTTCCAAGTGTTATAATAATTTTTGTATAATTTTAACAGTTTGCTCACTGTCTCAAAGCTGCTTATATTCCTTAGGGTATAAATACCTAAACTTTCTGGTCAAGCCATGAGGTTCTGTGATATTCACTTTTTTCTCATAATACTGGTTCTGTAAAAGACAATGACCAGCTATTCTGGGCAAAGTGGAAGGCTATGAGGTGTGGAGATGCCTGAACTTTATCAAAATGGTTTTTTTCCATCATTAGGGCAGTTTATGCAGAACCTGGCCTGCTGGAGACAGATGGGTTTAGGAAAGGCAAGTCCTGCCTGATTAACCTGATCTCCTTTTATGACCAGGAGACCTGCCTAGTGGATGAGGGAAAGGCTGTGGGTGCTGTCTACCTGGACTTCAATAAAGCCTTTGATATTGTCTCCCACAGCATTCTCCAAAGCTGGCAGCCCCTGGCTTGGACAGGTGTGCTCTTCACTGGGTTAAAACTGGCTGGATGGCCGGGTCCAGGGAGAGGTGGTGGATTGTGCTACATCCATCTGGCATCTGGTTACTTGTGGGGTTTCCCAAGATTTAGTATTGAGGCCAGTCCTGTTTGATATTTTTACCCATGATCTGGACGAGGGGGTTGAGTGCACTCTCAGTCAGTTTGCAGACAACACAATGTTGGGCAGGAGTGTTGATCTGCTGGAGGGCGGGAAGGTTCTGTAAAGGGAACTGGGCAAGCTGAATTGATGGGGCAAGGCCAGCTGTATAAGGTTCAACAAGACAAAGTGCTGGGTCCTGCACTTTGGTCACGACAACCCCATGTAGTGCTGCAGACTTGGTAAAGAGTTGCTGGAAGGTTGTCCAGTAGAAAAGGATCTGAGAGTGCTACTCAACAGCAGGCTGAACATGAGCCATCAGTGTGCCCTGGTGGCCAAGACCACCAATGGCATCCTGCCTTTTATCAGCAATAGTGTGGCCAGCAGGACCAGGGCAGTGATCCTTCCCCTGTACTCGGTACTTGTGAGGCCACACCTTAAGTTCTGTGTTCAGTTCTGGGCCCCTCACTACAAGAAAGACTTTGACATGCTGGAGCTTGTCCAGAGAAGGGCAACAAAGCTGGTGAATGGTCTGGAGCACAAGTCTTGTGATGAGCAGTTGAGGGAGCTGAGGGTGTTTGGCCAGGAGAAAAGGAGGCTGAGGAGAGACCTTATCACTCTCTACAACTGCTTGAAAGGAGCTTGTAGCCATGTGGAGGTCAGCCTCTTCTTCCAGGCAGCCAGTGGCAGGATGAGAGGATATGGCCTCAAGCTGTGCCAGGGAAGGTTCACGTTGAAGATCAGGAAGGTTTTCTTCACTCAGAGGGTTGTCAGGCATTTGAACAGGGTGCCTAAGGAGTCAGCAGGTCCTGAAACATTCAAGAAATAACTGGTGTGGCACTCAGTGCTGTGGTTTAGTTGGCGTGGTGGTGTTCGGTCAAACATTGTGCTTGATGGTCTTGGAGATCGCTTTCAACCTGAATGTTTCTGTGATTCTGTAATTCTGTGTTTATATGATTCTGTGAAAATGAGTGACAAAATATATTATAAAACCTATCTGCTTAGATAGAAAGCAAAACTTTATTTTTTGGAAGTCTTGGTCTACTTACACATTTTAATAATTATGAGAAACTCAGTTCACCTTTTTACTACTTACTTTTTAACATCTTGCTCTCAATCTAATTCAGGATCAATACCTTCAATTGCTGCAGCACCTGAAATTTGTCTAGACATGACAATTCAGCAGGACTAGTCTCCTGAAAAATGCTTCCTGTTTATTCTTCTTAACTTCGACTTTCAGCTCATAAATTTATGTCTGTCTAGGAAAGTAGAACTGAATTACCATCTTACACATGGTATTCCCCAATCAATTCTCCACACTGTGTAAAGTTTTATGTAATTACAATTAATGCAGAAAATTCATAATGTTCTGCACATTAGCAGGAACTATATATCCTTCACTTGGAATAATAAATATCACCTCCTATTGTATTTTAAAAATGGTAAGACCAGTCATGGCTTGCTTTCTGAAATGAATTGGCTTACTGCAGGCAGTAAAACAATCAGGTTTTGACCATGTCTAAGATGAGTCTAATGTTTTCTCTGTGCAGAATTCAAACCAATGAAACAAAATAATGAATGCAGCAGCCAAAACATCTTCCACCATTCTGTGTTTATTTGACACATGCACACTTGAAAGGATTTAAAGGATCAAACCCTGACAAGTACACTTGTATCAGTCTAACCAAAACATTGTTTATTTTGTCTTACAGATTTTGGCCATTGTGTCCATTCTGTTCATCGTCCTGTCCACTATTGCTTTGTCTCTTAACACACTGCCAGAACTTCAAGAAATAGATGAATTTGGGCAGCCAAATGACAACCCTCAGCTAGCACACGTTGAAGCTGTGTGTATTGCTTGGTTTACCATGGAGTATCTTTTGCGTTTTCTGTCCTCACCAAATAAGTGGAAGTTCTTCAAAGGCCCATTAAATGTCATTGACTTACTGGCTATCTTGCCGTACTATGTCACCATTTTCCTCACGGAGTCCAACAAAAGTGTCCTGCAGTTCCAAAACGTCAGACGTGTGGTTCAGATATTTCGAATTATGAGGATCCTAAGGATTCTTAAGCTCGCCAGACATTCAACAGGCCTTCAGTCTTTAGGCTTTACACTCAGGCGGAGTTACAATGAATTGGGCTTGTTAATATTATTTTTAGCCATGGGAATAATGATATTTTCAAGTCTTGTATTCTTTGCTGAAAAGGACGAGGATGCAACAAAATTTACAAGTATTCCTGCGTCATTCTGGTGGGCAACGATCACCATGACTACTGTGGGATATGGTGACATTTATCCTAAGACCTTATTAGGTAAAATAGTTGGAGGACTTTGCTGCATTGCTGGAGTGCTGGTCATAGCCCTGCCCATACCAATTATTGTGAACAATTTCTCAGAGTTTTATAAGGAGCAGAAAAGACAGGAGAAGGCAATTAAGAGGAGAGAAGCACTTGAGCGAGCTAAAAGAAATGGCAGTATTGTCTCCATGAATCTAAAAGATGCCTTTGCTCGCAGTATGGAAATGATAGATGTAGCAGTAGATTCAGGAAAGCTTGGAGAACCACTCAGTCCAAAGGAGACACCTGACAACAGCCACCTGTCCCCAAGCCGTTGGAAATGGGCCAGAAGGACAATGTCTGAAACAAGCTCAAACAAATCTTATGAAAACAAGTACCAAGAAGTTAGTCAACAAGACTCCCACGAGCAACTAAATAATGCTGCAGCATCCTCCAGCCCACAGCACCTCAGTGCCCAGAAACTGGAGATGCTGTATAATGAAATTACTAAAACTCAGTCCCAGCCTAATCTTAATGCTGGTTACCAAGACCAGTCAGCAAAGCCACCCAAGTATGAAGAAGAAATAGAAATGGAAGAAGTTGTAGGTCAGAGAGATCCGTTGCCAGCTGGGCCCACCGACATCATAATGGACATGAGAAGCACATCCAGTATTGACAGTTTTGCCAGTTGTGCAACTGACTTCACGGACACAGAGAGGTCTCCCCTCTCTCTGTTTCCTGGCTCTCACTTGAAAATGAGATTTGCAACTGATGCTGTTAACCTGGAAGAAAACCAAAGAGCAAGAAGTTCTCAGTTTAAACCATTTGCAAAAGACAGAGTATTTTCTCCAACTGATGTCACCTTTGACTATGATACAATCAACAGACCTGTTATCAGTGATGGCAGTGGGTCCCAAACTGTTTCACATGGTCATTTTCATTTTGACACTGCCATGGAAAGCCCCAAAAGTTCTCTGAAAGGTAGCAACCCATTAAAATCTAGATCCCTTAAAGTCAATTTTAAAGACAATAGAGGTGGCGCTCCACAAACTCCACCAAGCACTGCAAGGCCACTGCCAGTGACCACAGGAGCAGACTTCACACAGGCTACCCCTCAGCACATCAGCACCATTCTCCTGGAAGAAAACTCCCCGCAAGGTGAACGACCTGTGCTTGGTGCTGATGCATCTGCACTTTGTCAGGGACCTGCTAAAAAATCATCCCCTCTCTTTCCCAAACAAAAATATTTCACTTTCCCTTTAAAAGAGAGGAGGAGCTTCACTGAAATAGACACTGGCGAAGAAGAAGACTTTATGGAGTTACATGGTATGAAACATGAGAAAAAACAGGATATCAAGACAAATTGCTGTGGGGATAAACACAGTGATGGCAACAAATTAGCAGGGGAGCCACAGATCACCTCTTCACCCAAAAGCATGAGCCACAACTGTACTCAAGACATTTACCATGCTGTGGGTGAGGTAAAGCCAGACAGTAACCAAGAAGGTCACAAAATGGAAAACCATTTATTTGCTCCAGAAATTCGTTCAAGTCCAGGAGAAACTGGTTATTGTCCCACACGGGAAACTAGCATGTGACTAGTTACAGAAGCAATAAAAATACCTTTTCTTAAAACACAGTTAGTAATGCCTATGAACTAAAACATGGAAAGCCTCAACAAAAGTGCATAAATGTTATTTTTGCATGGCATGAAGAGTTGTTTAGTTTAAATACTGTTTAATTTAAAAAAAAAAGAAAAAGACTGCTTTTTGTAACAAACTGAAAAAAAAACAGGGAAAAAATTACTCAAGAATGGTGAATACAATAAAGAGAGCTCTATTAGGAGCCAGTGGTCTGCAACATCTGACATTTTTGATCCTTTCATTTATGATTGTAGACAGGTTTTGAACTCTTTCAACTTTTTTTTTCCCTCGGTTACAAAGAATTTTAGAATTTGCACATGAAAGGATGAAATGTCAATGCATGCATTCATAAAGATCTGAAACAAGGTGCTTTGAGCTTGCAAAATGCATATACTTGTAAATAGTTTGGGGTTGGGGGGAAAGCTGTTAACAAGGATTTATGGAAAAAGCATTTCCTGGGACACAGGTACTTCCTTCACAGCGTGCTGCCTGGAGGTTTTGTACAGACTTATGTTGCAAAATTGCAACTTCTACTTAAAGCATCTCACGTATCTTGCTTTCTGTTAAAAAGCTCATGAGTATATCTGTTAATTAAGGACTACAGTTTATCTTTAGTTTATCTGTGCTGTAAATCATGATTTTTTTTTTTTATTTGCACAACTTCAGTTATTGCTTTTGTCAGCTTAATTAATGATCCTGTGAGGAAAAGCAAAGATTTAATGACCAGAACTTGAAGCATTTGATATTTTTATAGGAAATTGCCAACATTTCATAACTGAGAAAAAAAAGGTTCCATTTTAAAATTTAAAAATCATAGTTATTTATGTGGCAATAAATAGTGCCAAATGGCTATACAGATATATCCAAAAGTGTTCACCTTCTTAGAATATAACTTGGTATTAAAAACATATTTCCCACACTCTTATTTTTCCTTTAACACTATTTGCTTCTCCATGATCTTTGATCTCTTCCCTTTTTTTTTCTCCATGCAGTGCTCATACTTCAGTAATGGCAATGTTGTTGAAGTTGCTATGGTGTAAGGACATAGGAGACAAGGTTTGTAGGGGAAAGAGGTACCTTTTGTTGTCATAAATCGTATAGCTGGAGAAAAAAAGGCTTCAAATACATGTGATTTGCCTCAGGTCTTCCATACCCCAAAGCTTGTTTGTGTTTTTCAGTTCAATCATTTGGACTGACAGAAGATACCACTTGACTCACCAAATTTGCCTCAGCCCATCTTTCCATAGCTGTTCTGAAATGGAGTATAGGATTTCCACTGTACTTAAATAAATGAAAATGTCAGTCATTCCACTGACAACTGCCAAAGCATCTTTCATTTCTCTGATTTCTCCAGCTTTGTAAAATAAAGATGCTGAACCAAAGCCTTCATTACAAAGTAACCATCTAACCACTTTCTCAATAAAGCTGTTTTTTGCTTTATCCAGAATCCATAGCTTCCAATGCTATAATATATTTTTAAAAGCTTATAGATTGCTTTAATTCCCTAAATCATAAAAAGTTTATTCAATTCATGAATTCTAATCATAACCAAATGTATGCAGTTACACAGACATGTCCTACAAAATGTTCCCTTTTTTTTGTTTTAGGAAGACTTAAAAGTGCTCTAGACCAAGCAATGCGTGGTTTGGAACAGCAGGCTTCTACTTACCATAGTGGACCTAGGTTAATTTTTACTTGTGTCTTTTTCTGTCACTTGAGTAGCAACAACCAGGCACCTGATGCCTTTAGTGTAAAGGTACAAGCAACATTCCCCTTTGCTTGAAATGGCTGGGCCAATGCCACAGACCTCATGCAGGCCTGGCATATAGAAAAGAGGCAAGTTTGAACAGCCCCAAAATACAGATCCTGGTGGCTGGGCCAAACAATGAGCACAGCACAATCATTCAATTTGTTGGGTTTTTTAAAAAGTTTTCTATATTTGCCTAAATTTTCTTATTTCTGTAACAAGATAATATTGAGGTGTCTCTTCAGTCATTTGAGTAACTGAGAATATAATGTCTTTTTTTTCAAACAATGTCTGGTCATTAATTCTCAAAATAATTTTTTTTTTGTCTTTAATTGCAGTTCATTTCAAATTGTTGCTGCATTCAGTTTTATGTATTTATATGGTATTCTGCATAACAATTTTCAATCATGTTGTGTCTCACTGTCCCAAAACTTGGCTTTTTAATATTTTATAGTCATTAATCTTCTACATTTATTTTTCAGTTTCTAGGTATTTTCAGTGACTAAAACTAAATGCCAGTCAATTTTTATATGCCTGAAGTGTTGGTTTGTATTTTCTATGTGCAGTTTTATGAAATCACATGGGCCTGTTTAATCTGCCTTTACATCCTAGTGAACTACTGAAGTCCAAATTAAGACCAAATGGGACCTGGTCCCACGCTCTGGATCCACAGAAAATTCCCATTCAAGACAATGATGTTGTTCTGGCAGGACTGAGGTCTGTGTCATGTTCCTTCTGTGTGCTTTCTCTCCCAGGTGACCCTCACTCTTTGGAAAAGCCCCCTTAGACCTTGTCTGGCCATTGCAGGAACAGAGATTTAATTCCTGAAGCTCTCCTGAGCTAAACTTCATGCAAACCTGATTCTGGCCTATTAATATCACTGAAGATTTAAAAGGGGTAAAGTCAAGGCCTCAAGCCTTGTGCAGATGAACTTCCCCCAAAACCAATGTGAGTCTGGTGGGAAAAGTGACTGAGTGAAATATAAATGAGAAGGACAGTAGTCTCTCCCTCTTGATGAAAATCAGCAGGAGCTTTAACTATATAAATCACATGAAAGACCAGGCCCTTATTTGCTGCTGTATTTTAAATGTTTTCAAAGCACATTTATTTTGAAAGCAAAAGAAATGCAATTCACTTTATTAACAGATGCTTTATTTTTTTTAAATACTGGAAGCAAAATTACTAAGCTTTAGAAGTGATTTTGGTATAATGTTGTTATCTACTTTTGACTATGCTGAAAACTATTTCCAGAAGCACAGGTTTAGACATGTGGTTTTTCCAGTCTTGACTGCATACACAGGATCCACCTCTGAATACCTAACTTGTATAGTTCCTGATTAAAACATCTGCTTGAGCAGTTGCAGGACTGGATCTAGCTTTCTGTCAAGTACAGCAGGTGTAAGAAGTGCAGGCCAGGATCACTTCATTCATCATGAGTTGATATGCAGCAAATTATGCAAAATTACACAAATATATTTTTCTGGTTTTCTAAAACTTTGAAGCCATTTCAGACTTATTGCCCATTCACCACAGTAAGGGGAGAATGTGTCTGAGTTCTGGAGTCAGTCTCTAATGCCAGCTGTGCAGTTTGGAAACTTAAGGAGTCTTAGGAAGAAGTGACTCCTTTGTGCACCTGAAAGGGGTCTGACTCCTCACATCACTGGAAAATGAAGAATGTTCAGGGACATAGCTTTGCAATTGATCTATTTTTTATATTTTTTACTAACTGCAGAATTCTGAATCAAAGTTTTAATTCCTTTTCGATGATGAAACCAAATGCACATATTTAAAAAATGTTCACAGAGTAATTAGAAGAGTTTTTGAGTAATAGTCACATTAATCCAAATCTGGGTTGGGGGTGGGGGGAAATAATATATCGCACAAACTGCAAAGGAAGTTCCTACAGGAAAGCTGTTTACAGGGGAAGTATATTATGTGAAGAATGTAACATGGTGTAGGAAGTTTTTGCACTACCGAATTTATATAAAATACACTTTTTTAAATGAAAACACAAAAGGCCTTTTAATGCTACACTGTATAGAATATAGAAGCCTCTGTGCTAATGCAGCAACGTAATGCACTGTGTCCTCACTTCACAATTGGTCTCAAAATTCAAACATTGGTGATGTTAGAGAGGTGATATCTG
Organism: Rhipidura dahli; assembly: GCA_013399225.1. Classification (NCBI taxonomy): domain Eukaryota; kingdom Metazoa; phylum Chordata; class Aves; order Passeriformes; family Rhipiduridae; genus Rhipidura; species Rhipidura dahli. The sequence goes on along the minus strand of VXAC01004705.1, from coordinate 364,255 downwards.
ATCTAACACTAGAGCAACACACATGAAGAGCCTTTTAGCACACTATTATGTAACCCAAAGTGTGTACAGACAGTTGTATTTTTGCCTATAACATTCATAAATCAAAATAACAATTGGCTTTGGGAGCTGTTTCCTCACAGGTAATACTGGACAATGTATTTGTATTCTAATACTGGGCAACGTATTTGTATTCCTTGAAAAACAGTGAGTTCTTTTAAAAGTAGACCTCTTTCCCCTACAGGCTGACCAAGCTTCTGTTTCCTTCAAGGTTTACCTTCAAGTTAATTCAATAACTGCTTCAACCTCCTCTAAACCTCAGCCCAGTTCAAAAGACAGTTGTCTTTTTGAAGCTCTATTGCAAATACAGTCAGACTGGTAAAAAGGTCCAAGGTTTAACTGACTGGCTTTTTCATTCAAATAATTTTTGAATTGCTTGGATAGAAAAAAAATATTTTGATCAAGCAAACATATTTTAGAAGCAAAAAAATGCAACAAATAGGCCTTTTTTTTTCAAAGTAGCCAGCACAGATCAAGCAAGAAATGCAAATACAACAAAGGGGAAAGAAAGGCAGAAAACTGTAAGTAAACAAGGCACGTTGTAGTGCACTTTATAAAAAGAGATATAATAAAACATATGTAAAAGAAGCCTTGTTCACACTAAGTGAGGTAAAAATGCCACTAGCAAAAGATTTAATTCCACTCCTACCCCACTGTAATTTTTAACCTAGAACCAACAGGTTCAGGGATGGTATTACCCTTATTATTGCCTGCCACGTGAACATCTGATCTGTAATTGTTTTTCAGAAGATTCTCCTGAAAAATAAGATACCATGTGTTGCTATCCTTATCAATCTTTGGATCTCTTCCCATTGCCCTCCAAATATCAATCTTCTCTTCCTCTTGGGCACGGTCAGAAGGTAACCCACCCGAGATGATAGGTGTGTCTTGTTTGTCAGGAAAGTGCTTTGGTAGTGTGGTGCAAATGGCCAGATGAACTCTGTTGCATTTGAACCAAGGAACAAGAACTGAGTGTCACTTCTCCCCATTTTCTAGTTGTAAAGTGCTCTGAATTCTCCAGTGTCCCCACAGTGTCCCCATCCTTCATGCAAGAGCTTTCAGTGCACTTGAAAGAACTTTTTTAAGAGCAGTTGACTGGCAAATGCTATTAAGAGAGCCATCAGGCTAAGTGTGAATATTTGTCTCTTGTCCAACACGGTTTTATTAGTGGTACTCAACTTTAACTCCTGCTGAAATGCTTTCTAAAACAGATCAGGTGTTCTGGGAGCCAAACCTTTTGCAGGTCCTCTGTCAGTTTCCTAAACAAAGGAAGGTTGGGTAACTGGCAGGCAAAAATGAAAGAAAAAATTTTGTTTGCATTGTGTGATGGTTTCTTGTTCAGTGATCATACACCATGGGACGTCTGCAGGTAGGGTAATGTCTTTGTATTTATTTTGTTCCAGGTTTAAGCAGTATGTTATTTTAAATGCTGAGTTATGATATTTAGGAAGTATTACCCCTTAGTAAAATGGAGATTTCTTCCAAAACAGCAGTGATACTTTATAGTCCTATATTATTATTGATTGATATGTAGTTTTCTTTTATGACACCTAATGCAGATCCTGATGAATACCACTGTGGAACAAGGAAGTAGCACACAAATATTACCACTCCTTTTACTTAAAAGTAGCTAAAAAACATGGTATTAGCTATCATTTAATCCAAAAAAGATGATTATCCTAATTAGAGCTGTCAATTGAACAGAATGGTGACCTGTCATCACCTTAGACATTGACTGTAGTCCTGTGATTAACATAAACCATGAATCTAAGAGCAGTCTGTGTAATTAATTTCGTAAGGGTAATTTTTTAACTCAAGTAACTATTTAAATACATATTTAGCATCATCAAGAGTAATTTACACTTCTACATCTGGAAGTCTATGGTTGTGTTTACACTGGCATCTTAGAGGAAATCAGGGGAGCTCTCTTGACATGAATGTCTCAGCTACCCCCACTTCTCATGCTTTGGTTCACACAACCAAGCAATCCTGCACCACATAAATTGGACTGCTTTTAGATGAAGCTGAACCAGAAGACTTCTTCCATGAGGGCACCAGCTGTGCTGCAGGCAGGATAAAGCATTCAGGCCCTGGTACCAGATGAGAGCTAGTCCAAAAATTGTACCCCGATACACATAGTGCAAACTGTCAGCACAAACTGTTTTCCTCAACAAATCTGCTTGTATTGTATGACTTGCTAATGTAGACATAGATCTCTACCATGGCTACTGATTTCAGCCCATGTAGCTCTTGGCTAAATCCCTTACTCAAACAAATTTTGCCATTTTCATCAGTGGTATTGCATAAAAAGGAAATATGTAGCCAAAGATTAAATTGTTCCCAGTGCATTCCCCAAGTTAACCCACATAAAATAATTTAAACAATAAAATCTTGATAACCTTTGGATAGTTGTGTTCTGTAGTTTGGACAAAACTCCATATACTGCATATTTCTACAGTCAATTTACACTAAAGTTGGTATTACGTTTGATGAAGACAGTACAGACAGCACTAGACTGACTTCAAAATAGGTGGAATGATTAAACCAATTGCAAGTAGCTTTATTTCACTTAACAGTAACCCTTACTCTACCCTGGTATGAATAAAAGCAAATTGCTGTGCATTGATGGAGTATCAGAAGCCCAGCTTGAGTATTTTGTGCCCATTTGCCATGTCCAGGTATCTTCCTATTTGGATCACCAGCAGAAAATTATTTAAATTGAGGAACTAGTAGGGTTTTGATTGTGTGCTTAGTTGCTCTGATGTCTGGGACATACCTTGTATGGTAACTCAAGGAACAAACATCCTATTCCTTATCTTACATCTTTTAACCATTTCAAGGTGGAGGACATAAGTCTTGTAGTGATATTTTTGCTCTAAGTTTTGCTCAGATAGCATCCCTCTGTGGAGATTCAGAATAGAAAATATTTATGCCTGTTTTTGAAGTCCTTAAGCAGAACACCAGTGGGAATTCTGCCTGTATAAAACTGAAGGATGGAGCAATATATTACAGCGTTAGGCAAAAGGAACAGTTTCTAACACATTACAAAATACATTTAAAAAAATAAAAACCCTACTGTTGGGGACAATCACGGGTACTTCTGCTCAGATGCAGAGTTCTGGATTTATATGTCTAAATTATCAGAATTCTGCAGAGTTTTACCTGTACAACTCTTTCAAAAATCAAAGGAGCCATGCTGATAAGCTGAAACATGGAGGGATTAGTGTACAAAGAAGCTGAGCATTGAATACATAGCCTATTGCTTTAAGATCACTGTAAATATCAAATTAAATATATACTTATTCATGTTTATACATTACTACTGTGTTAGTTTCATAGATACAGTAGCATGACTATTATTAGTTTTATGGAGTTTAATGAACTTTACTTTGTATTCCTCTGTGAATGCTCTGAATGCTGCAAACAAAAAAAGCACAACAGTATTTTTTCAAGTTCTCTTGGGGCGATAGCAGTGTCTTCACTATTGTTCAGTTTTACAGATTTAGCAACATTTCATCATACATTGCTCTATTAATAATGTATCTTTCTTTAAAAGTACTGTCACTAGGAGATAAAAGCATATGTGATAAGTCTTGTCTAATCTCATTCATCTGCCTTTACAAAATGCCCCAGACATTTTGTGGGAGAATATGCTGCTTTTGCTTCATGCATTGTTTGTATTTGGGGGTGGGGCAGGGGAATAATAGGGCATTTTGCAATGGTAATTGCATCAAACACGCTTTTTTTCATTGTTATTGTATTTGTTAGAATCATTTTGATTTAGTTTCTTTCTGTAGATAAAACTTTGACAATAGCTTTATTTTTTCAACTAACCATTTGATTTCATTAGACTAATAACTTCTCACATTTAGTGGTATTCGTATCAATGTTTCCATATCAGCTGCATTTTAACTTCATAAAAAAGGAAATGTGGTTATTATTTTTGTCATACTAGATTTTGCTGATCAACTAAGTATTTCTGCACCAATCTACGTATTAATATGCATGTTGTAGTCTGTACAATTGTTCAACATCAAAATATCTGTTTAATTTATGTCAAATGTCTGTAAAATAAATGCATTGTTCTCCATTTCAGTCTGATAGACTAAGCAGGATAGTAAATAAATGTGTAAATGAATCATTTGTGTCTCATTTCAGTTCTCTTCATGAAACCACTTTACATTGAACATTGCATATATACACCAAAACAAAAATCCATAGTGTCTTCAGATGTCATTACTTAACAAAATTATACAGGAATCTCTGACAGACAATGTGTGCAGAAATAAATCACTTGGCTATGCAAATAAAATCAGAATCCATTATTTTTTAAAAAAAAATAAATGTAGTGATTCTAAGCCTTTTTCTTCCCTCTCTGTTCAGAATTACTGCTAATTACTACTCACACTGTCATGGATACAAAGCCTGAAATGACTTTAAAAGAGTAAACAGTATTGCCTGCAGGATGGAAAGCAGAAGCATGGCAAGATTTAACAGCCTTTTTTCGGCTAGTCAAACCTAGGTGCCTCAGCCTAATAATCAGGCGTGCTGGATAAACCAATCTCTTGTCCAGCCTAAAACTGGAAGAGAAAATTTAGGTTATAGTGGAAATTATTTTGCTCCTTTAAGATGAATCAGGAAAATAACAGATTTTTTTTTTTTACAAGCAAGGCTCTACAGCAAATCCACATATAATAGAGCATCTCTACCATTCAGAAAATGAGGAATATAATTCCCTCTCCTTCAAATTAGAAAGCTATTTTTTAATGTCAACATCTGACCAGCACTCTGATGAAACAAGAATGGAAGCCCAAGTTTGTCCCTTTGGTGACCATGTTGATAAGAGTTTTTATCAGAGAGCATAGAGATGCTTTAGTTTCACAACCTCACTGTGCTGTATGTCTCTTGATACACTCCTCAACTGCGCTGCAGAACTTGGACACTTTCAGCTTTTAATGTAAGGGTTCCCCTCTGTGAATGTGCAGCACTGTACACAAATCTAAATTTTTTCCATCTTTCTATTCTACATCAAACACATTCCCAACTTCCTTTTTCCTTTAAAAAACAAACAAACATATTCTTATTGCTTCTTATTGCTTCTTATTGCTTCTTATTGCTTCTTATTGCTTCTTATTGCTTCTTATTGCTTCTTATTGCTTCTTATTGAAGAGATTCCAAATCTCTTCTTGCCATTCATCTAAATAATTGCATTTTAAGAAAAAGATTTGGGGGGTTATATATAATTCAATAACCAAGCAGTCTGCAGCCCACAAATCTAATCATGGTACCCAAGAGCATTTGAAAAACTTTGGTTTTACATGCACGTTCCAGCTGTCACACGGTTCCCTCCTGCAGCAAGACCCTGGCCTCTTCAGCTTTTGGTTGTGCAGAAAGGAGATGAAGTCACATAGGAGAAAAAAGTGGGATCATTTTCCAAAAAGCACTGGTTAGTCAAGGGACCAAGATACACCACTGTAGTTCCTAGCTCAACCTTTCTTCAATCATGCCACGAGTTTAGGAAATCTTTCTGTTCTAACCATTCAATTTTCCCCCATCTTCTCTTCTCCCTCTATTCTTTCTTGTGGAGCACATTTCAAAACAAAGTACAGAACCCCAGCATCTCATCCCAGATCCAAAGCAGCCTAAGAAAGGAACTGACTCAATGCTAGAGAGAAAATAAAATATAGAAAAGCTCCACTATTTTATTGGTGCAATCTGACCTATTGTTGAACATGCAGCTAGAAAGCAGGAAAAGCATTTTATGATAACCTGCAAGTGTGATATGTGGTCAGGATTAGATCCTAAAGACAGAAATATTCTTGGCAGACCAGGAATAGAGCAGGTCAATAGAGACCATACTGACAAAATACTGAGATAGCACAAGGTTAGCACAAAAAGTACCCTGTCATAATCTATTCAGAGAAAAAAAAAAATCCCTAGCATTTCTAGATATAATATTAGGAAAGTAAACAACCTAAATATTTGGGATATCATGTTAAACCTTAATTTACTGAATAGGCTAAACCCACGTTTTTGCTGACTCTCTGAATGCAAATTTTCATTGGGTGAAAAGCAGACACTATTAATCAGATGATGAGGAAAAACTATCTGCGGTTTTGTTAGTTAACATCAGGGGGCCCTGAGGGATCAAGAGTTTAGTCAATGCTGCTAAACAAGCATTTTTGGTGTTAAAAACTACTTAATAATGTTAAACTACTCTAACTATAAAATACATATTATTTGCAGAAAGTAAAGACATACAAGCATACAGCACCAGAAGGAATGGTGCCATTCAGTAGCATTTTTACATTATCGTAAATAAGTTTGATTTGTTATTTCTCACCTTTCATTGTCATGCATTCTACAGATTACTGTCTTTTCCACACTGGAAATCAGCACAGCAACAATTTATTGTGAATCACTGCTAATTACCTAATTACCATATAGGTACTCCTACTGTAAAACATTCAGGTTGAGTTATGTTGTCATTCACTGTTATTGAAAATACTAATGAAACTCTTGCTTTAGTTTGCAAAAGAAATCTATTTTTATGATTTATTCTCTTATGTTGCAGTTTTCAAACGGCAATTTGCCGTTATTCTTCAAAATATCTTCCCACGACAATTTGTTTCTACTAGATGGCAAGAGGCGAGCTGTCGACTGTCAAGTACCAGTACATTATTCATACCCATGCTATGAAAGTTAAAAAAGCCTCTTCAGATGTTTTTGCAGTTTAGTGCATTCATTAGAGAAAAGAGCTCAAAGTGAGCTTTAGTCCAATTAGACTCTGGACAACCCACCCTTAAAAGAGCCACTATGAATGCCTCATCTTCAGGAAATTTTCCTAACTTATTAAACACGAAGGCATTCAATGACCAAACACAGATCCATAAAGAAGTAGAATTCATTTGCTCAGCCACTCAACAAACCATCTGTGTTTACCACCTTTTCCATTTTAATCTCTTACTGGTTTTGATTTAATCATTTCATTATAATATATACAGAGGCTAGAATAATTGTGCCATTCTTAGAAAGGAGCTGGGTTTTCAGTTCTCGGATCCTTGAGCAGGATGGTAACAGAAACATCTTATACCTGTGACTCATCCTCCAGTGGCAAGTCTGCTGACCACTTGAGCAAGTGACTCTTCATATATATATATATATACACACACATAGAGCTCCCACACATGCACAGAGCACATATGGAATGTGGCACTGTCTTAGCACCATAAGTCTGCAAACCAACACTCTCCAGTACTTTTCATTTATGCTACAATATAGCTCCAATCTAGAGAGATTTCTCAGTTCACTAGGGCCCAGCAGAAAGCTCTCACAGTTCTCACAAGTCTAATTCATACTTGAAACAAAGTAAGTCACATACCCAGGACATCATTCTCCATGCACACAGAAAAATGGAAGTATTAACACCTGCCTATCACTGGGATTGTAACAAGGCTTATATATCTGGCAGTAAATTAAAACATACATAGACTGGAATAATTCTGTTCTAGTATGAACAGTTACATCGCCAAAATTTCATTCTAGTATGTACAATTACCTCTCCAAAGGAAGAAGTTTCTCATAGCAGCAACATTACAACTTCTGGTTTAATTATCAGCCACTCCTGCTGGCCTGACCACCCTTCTCATCAGAAGCACATAAGCAAATCATGTTTAAGAAATTCAAGCAGGTTTCACATGTTTACCTTTTAAGATGGGAGAAAAGCTCCAACTTTTCTACTAAATATTTCAAAACTAGTCAAAAGCTACTCACAATTCTTGGGGGGGACAAAATAAGATGCCCAGTAATGAAAAGAAATAAAGACCTTAGTACATACAGGAAGAAAATCAATTTTATAGTATTGAAAAAATAACAGAAAAGAGTAGCTACTGTTTGTCGTGTCTGAGACCTCATTCTCACCCACAAAAACAAATAAAGAAGAAACAGATTTAAACAGGCACCACTGCATAAATATTCCACTACCTCTGCTTTCTGTGAGTAGTTTCACTTCAGTGTTTTCCCCCAGTCAACAATGAAATTGATTTTTGGATAATCAGCATATTTTGTTTCCTTGGAATTTCTAGTCATGACATCTGCAGAATTAAAACTCAGGGACTGTCAGTAATGTATCCAGAGCTCAAAATGAATAAAATTGTAATTCCAGGAGTGTACTGATTTTGCAAATTAATTTAGCATTCACTGTGATGAGTGATCAAGGCAAACTCCTTTGCTATTGTGCACGTGTTCAGAGGTATTGTCTGCCACAATAGCTGTTTACACAGCATTAGAAATGTAATGAAATCTACAACACTACTGTTTAACCAAGAGTAAATTATTTCCTTTTCATTTGGGTTGGAAACAGCACCAGATTTAGTTTCACCCATTCAAATGAATCTGATTTTCTGGTATTCACTACAACTGATCTTCTCTGACACTTCTACAGATATACAATAAAGTGTGTCTCTCTTTAATATTTTCACAATATTTAACATTGTTGAAAGTTTATCCTCTTTCTTCCAGGTTGCTAAACACATTCAATGTTCAGCTAATCAGTCGAGCCAGAAAATCGTATTTCCAAGACCTTATTTTTACACTGGGAACAGTTGCAAAGCTGTTAGTTCCTAATGTCTGGTACATTTAGCAAAATAAACAAACATAAATAAATAATTACTTCTAAACAAGCAAAGTTTCTGAGAGGTCTCTAATGATCATTTCATAGAAATATAGTTACCTAAGCTGTAGTTGTGTACCTCATGTATAATTCCACAGAAAACTGTGCCCAATATCAGTCATTACTTAGTGTGCCAGAGATACCAGTATTTGGCCAGTAATTTAGGCACTCTTTCTGTCTATCTTTATCAAAAAACCTTCATTCACATAAAAGGTAACCCATAAATATAATTTAAATTTATTAAAGCATGTAAACACTATGGATTTGTTGATGTATTTTACTTAAGTGCATTGATTGATCAGAGGGCTGGAGTACCTCTACTAGGAAGACAGGCTGGGACAGTTGGGGTTTTTCAGTCTGGAGAAGAGAAGGCTCAAAGGACACCTTACAGAAGCCATCAAGTACCTAAGGGTGTCTACTAGACACCTGGAGAGGGACTTCTCCCAAGGGATGTAGTGATAGGACAAGGGGGAATGGCCTAAAGCTGAAGGATGGTAGGTTTAGATTAGACATTAGGAAGAAATTCTGTACTTTGAGTGTTGTGAGGCACTGGAACAGGCTGCCCAGAGAAGCTGTGGACTCCCCATCCCTGGAATTGTTCAAGATAAGGTGGGTGGGGCCTTGAGCGACCTGGTGTTGCTGCTCATGACAGGGGGGTTGCAACCAGATGTTAAGGCCCCTTCCAATCCAAGCCATTCTATGATTTTATGATCTTAGCCAAGTAGAATTCAATACAACTTCATCAGGAGTTTTGCATGGGGGCTTTAGGGGCATGTCCCTGGTTAAAACAAGAGACATTGAGCAAAGACAAAATGTGAGAAGCATTTGCTTCTGGTAGCAAGCAAGGTGGACTGCAGTCAGTGCTACACAGCATTCCAACTTACCATTCTTCTTTCTAGGGCGAGTCCCAGACACTAGGGCAACTCAGTGGTCTGACTTTCACTGAGGTGAATGTGCCAATGAACATGGTTGGTGATAATGTAGCGACTGCATTGTCTTTAACTCAAGTCTCATATGTAGTTCTTCAGGTGGGGCAGAATAAAATACCTATCAGTTCCTTTTCTGTCTATGAATTAATCCCAGCAAAGGGGAGGAGGCCCTGCTGAGTTCAAAATATTGAATACTGTAATACATTTGCCTCTAAAACTGCATTACATTACCTGAGAATAATGCAGCCTTTATTCTTTCATACATATATTAGCTTAATGGGGCATTAAAGTGTCTAGTATTTGAAGCATACAAAGGGATCTATAGTTTAAGCTTCAGAAGTCATCCAAATATCTTACAAGTGCCAATAGTACTCTCAACAGGAGAAATTTAGCCTTTCATTTATTTTTAAATTGCTCTTTTCTTTTATTCCATGAAATGCATTTATTTACAAGAAGGCAGTTGAAATCTCTAATACTGAATCAAGTAATCTAAGTTAGAAAAGGTAAAATGGGAACATATAGTTTGGATAACACCCTGCTCCTAACCAGGTCCCAGGAAATTAGACTAATTTTCTCTTTTACTTTCTCTATTTGATTAATCAGAAAATTCTTCCCTTCCCACTGATCAGTTTCATAAGGAAATCTGTCCCCTTGGAAGCAACAATATCCGCAAAGGGGCCATGTGCTTTGGCAGAGACCTCCAGATCTCCCAAAGAGGCTGTTGAAACGCAGAAATTCTGGGTTTAGACCTCACCATGGGAATTCCCCAGCACTCACATGGCCTTTAAATGTAACAAGGGAGTCATTGATTCAGCCTTGCCACTTTTGTAAAGTCCAAACTGTTGGAAACCACAGCAGATGCGTGCCAGGGGATCAAGGAAAGCCAGAACACGGTTGCAGAACTACAACTATTTTCTATTGCAGACCAGCCTCACCCATGTATTTGTGCCTTCTCAGAAATTTACTGCATCTAATTGCTTCTGTAGGATTGGCTCAGGAACAACACCCATAAATCTGTGAAATGTCTACATGGTATTATCCTTGCATAATCTTGGCATACTCATAAGTAAAATCCTTGTCCAAATGGAAAGTTACTGTCAGTAATTTCTAGATAGATGTGATTCTCCAAAATCTGTTCTTTTAGCCACTATTCTACCAGAAGTCTAGTCTGTCCTGTATTTCTATATATGGTGAATAATTTCAGTAATATTATTTTAAAAGAACCTTTGAGTTCTATTACTTTGATTTTTCCAATAATTTCAGTAATATTATTTTAAAAGAACCTTTGAGTTCTATCACTTTGATTTTTCCATCATTCTGTATCTCATAACTACTACCATTGACTAATATGAAAAGGTGTATTATAGCAGAGCAGCATTTTAGCTGATTACACATATATCAAGAGTATCAAACAATCTCTCTCACCTTTGTTCCAAAGTAACTGCATATAATACTATATAACCTCTATTATAACTAAATGTATGTTTCATGGTCATGAGAATATATCTCATTCTAAAGTCTACTGGTTCAATTTGTCTGATGGCTCAGCACTGCTAGAAATATCTAAAAAATATAAAAAGAATTTGTGCTGTAGCACTTAGGAGGAATTACAGTTTGTGAGCCAAGAAGCAGCTCTGTCATGCAACAGAAGATTGTAATACAACACACCTGAAAAAGCTCAGCTTTCAAAGTGTGCCTTTTAGGCAGAAAAGACAGCTAAAGGGCTAAACTGGACTAACACTGCAAAAACTTCAATGAGGGGCCTTGGAGTTTTCAATGCATGACTTCTTTTTTCCTCCTTCCTAGCTGCTCTGATAAGTATTTTTAATAGGATTCTTGATTCTAATTGAGGCTAGATGAAAATAGAAGACCAATTCATGCAGAGATGTAAAAGGAAAGGAAACCTTAAGAACAAGGAGGGGAAACCACTGCAATTTGTAGTGTTTGTGGGGGGAAAAAAAACCCAAAACAATGGAGAATGTTTGGCAGGAACTGAAACTCCTGAGGTGCTAGAATGTATTCCAAAACACATTTGCAGCAACAGTGCAAAATAGTGATTAAGTGAGGTAAACAGTAGTAGGAAATTACATTGGATCTCAGCATATTTTCCAAGATATATATAAAAAATTTACTTAATCTAACACTGTTGCAGACCAAAAACTTTATAGTCTGTCACACCAGCTAAAGAAGTTCTGCATTCCAGCAGGGAGTTCAGTCAGGACCATTTAAAGTCAAGTTCAGACTACCCAGGTGCTATGCTCATATCCTTCCTTTCCCCTTATCGATTTCCTTTTAAAGTCCAGAAAAGAATTGTAAAGAAGTGAGTTTATGCAATGTTAATAGCTAATACTCCCTTGATAAGTGTGCAAAAGCTTTATTCTCAGTAGGCAAATGCACAGAAAGCACCTGTATATAGCATACCTATACATATATATTCACACACATGTATATACACAGCTGCACATTACATTGAATGGTTTGGGTTGGAATGGACCTTTAATATCATCTACTTCCAACACCCCTGTGCTGGCCACCTGCAAGGCAGTTGTGTGGTCCCATCCTGCCCATGCCTGCACCAGCTGCTGTTGGTAAGGGCTGCTGGGGGACAAGGATGGGGCAGGTGAGTGCTCCCCTCATCCCTGTGAGGTGACAGGACAGCCAGAGTCATAAGCAGGAGTGGCATCCTCTACCAGCCTGTGCCACAGATGGGAAGCTGATCTCAGTCCTGGCATCTCACACAATCACAGAATAATCTGACTTGGAAGGGACTCACAAGGATCATCAAGTCCAACTCCTGGCCATGCACAGACAGCCCCAAGAACCCCACCATGTGTGTGACAGTGTTGTCCAAACTCTTCTTGAACTCTGTCATGCTTGGTGCTGTAACCACCTCCCTGGGGAGCCTGTTCCAGTGCCCAACCACCCTCTGGGGGAAGAATCTTTTTTCTGATATCCAACCTAAACCTCCCCTAGCACAGCTTCAGGCCATTCCCTCAGGTCCTGTCAGTGGTCACCAGAGAGAAGAGATCAGTGTCTGCCCCTCCTCTTCCCCTCACAAGGAAGTTGTAGACTGTGCTGAGATCTCCCCTCAGCCTTCTCTTCTCCAGGCTGAACAAACCAAGTGACCTCAGCTGCTCCTCATACAGCTTCCCCTCAAGGCCTTTCACCATTTCTGTTGCCCTCCTTTGGACACTCCCTAATATTTTAATGTCTTCCTTATACTGTGGCACCCAAAGCTGCCCCCAGCACTCGAGGTGAGGCTGCTCCAATGCGAGCAGAGCAGGACAATCCCCTCCCTTGCCCAGCTGGTGATGCTGTGCCTGATGCACCCCAGGACAGGGTGGGCCCTCCTGGCTGCCAGGGCACTGCTGACTCATATGAAACCATGAAGCACCATCCAGGACCCCCAGGTGCCTTTCTGTGGCACTGCTTTCCAGCATCTCACGCCCCAGTCTGTACACACAAACAGGGTTGCTGCGTCCAAGGTGCAGAACCCAGAACCTCCCAGTTCACTTCTCTTCACTAGGAATTAGAGGAAGAAGTTAAAGGCAAAAAAAAAATCAGTTCCCATGTCTTACAGTGACAAAAATGTTTGGAAGCTTTGTGTCAGGAGTCATAATCAGTACTCTCTAGAAGAATTTCATGCTGTTTCCATGGAAAGGAAACACTGTTGTCTTGAAACGGGCTCTTTCACCCAGTATGCAAGGGGATGATCCACAGACAGAGTGGAGATTATGCCTGGTTTCCTTCATATGGTAAAAGATGTTTTTTTCTTCCATTCTTTGTTATATAGTTGCTGCAATTACTGAGATGTTAAACATAATTTTTCCATTTGGGAGCAGTACATAAACACTAGAATACACTGAAGTCCAGTATCACAGATAACTTAACGTTGCAATTTCTTTCTTCATTGCCTAATAAGAAAAAAAGAAAAATTAGGAGTCACAGTGTGAATGCGAGCTAGGGAACCCAGTTTGCTCCTTCATCAAAAGTATCACGAGTCTGTTCATACATACAGTTGTTAGTAATGTTTAGCCAATACATGTGCTACCATCATCACATCTTTCTAGACCCATTAGCTTCATTAGGCACCCAAAATACAGAGTAGGCTAGGGAGACTGGAGGCATCTGTGTTATGGGGCTATGGATCTTTATCAATGATGGTTTCAACAATGAGAAAAGAAGCAATGCCTAAAGAGCCATAACAAAAAGCTGGAACTGTTCTTTTCTGCACTCTGATTAAGTACTTGTTAAAGTCTCTCTCTTCATACAGCAGAGGTTGCTCCTGACCAACTCATGTGGGTACTTTGAAGAGAAAATATTTTTTGGTTAAGGTAGAAGTAGAAAACAAACAAAAAATTCAAGTCTAGTCACAAAAGCTCACAAGCACTGAGATAACATAAAGAGGTCCCTTTTCATGTTAAATCACATCATTATGCTAGATGAGAGAAGGGTGCATTTTTCAGGAATGGCCTGCACAATAATAACCGAGTCTGTTCCAACTCTTTATCAGCTGTGGAAGAAGAGATTGAGATGACCAGGGCCAAAGACAAGAGGTTAGCTCTTTTTCTTTAAGGCAGACTGAGAGGCATGGAGAATTTTATCTATTCTTAGGCACAAGCATCTGAAAGACAAATTGATTCATGGATATTGAAGCTGAAGATTGAATATCCAACCTATCTAAATGAACTCAGTACTGGGAATGCCCAACTGGGACCATGAGTACCAAGATTTCTGCCCAGTTCTGACAACTAAGAAATCCTCTCTTAGCGGCAGAGATTAGAGAATTTGACTCATTAGCATCAAACTGTCATGGGCAGAAAACTCCCCATTTGTCAAATTAAAGATGCTTAGGCCGTGCTAGTGAAAAAGAATGTCTGGTGAGACTAGAAAAAAGTCTCAAGTTCTTGTTATGTTTCATGCTTAATTTCTTTTCAAGAATGGAATGACCACTTTACAAACATTACCATGTGTGCCTGCCTGCAAGGGGAGAAAGAGGAAGTGACACACAGAGAAAAGCACCCTCCTTTCACAGTCTCCCACCCCTGAAAGGCTTCTGGAGAAGCCTTTATTGACAGACTGAGGTTAACTGGTTTGAGAGGCCTGAGTGGGTGGATCCATTGTCTTCAAGCCTTTTCCTGCTGAAACTGCCAACAATTATGCCACATACAACAATGTGGCATAATGGTTTTGCAATAAGGATGAATGTCTTCCAGACTGAAATGAAAGTCTTGTGAAACAGGCAACTAAGCAATAGAGAGTGATGCCAAATCAGTGTGATGCTCACAGAGCACACATACATATGCATAACACAAACACACACATATATAATAGCATGTGGTACAAAGGGCTACAAGCCAAAAAGTTTACCTTCACTAATTCAGTTTTGTCATCATCTTCCCGATGGCGGTAAATGCACTGGCTAAGAAGAGCATATAATCTTTCCATGCGAGATATGCTGACATTCTCAGTTGCCAAAACGACCAAATCCAGCACTTGCTGAAGCAAAAAAATGGAAACTACAGTTTGGAACAGCACAAGATACATCCTACTTTCTTACACTGTTAAATAAAAGTGGCACTTCAGAAAACTGATTATATATCTGACAAGATTTAATTGGAGGAAGCAAATTAATATTCCATGTGTCAGAGAAAAGGCTTACAGTTCAGACAGTTTGTTCTTACTCATAACTATATGACATCAGTGATCATAACTGCCAATCAATTGCTTCTAGAACAGAGGGGAATGACACAATCCACTTGGTCAAAGAGTAGCTGCCACAGGAATGCCATGGTTGCATTTCATTAGAAATGCAATACAGGGCCCTGGAAAATGTGGTTTTGGACACAAGGCTACAGATCTTCCATATAGAGCTGTGCCAGATGGAAACAAAAGCATCCTTAGGTGCTCATCTCTGCCCATTAGCTGCCTCTGTACTGTGACTAACATCAGTCAGCTCCTACCTTTCAACTCAAGAGTGGATGAACTACCAGAGCAGTCTGTAGAAAAATTACCAATCTCTCACACAGTTCATTGTGTTACCAAAGATATGAATGTGGTAATCTCTGGGAAAGCAACACTAACAAGCTAACAGCAGCACTGCTGGGGCTGTTCAGTAGCTGTGTGTTGTGGGAGGCTGTGAAGATGTAGCTCAGGAGAGCAGCAACACCAAACAAAAATATTACTGCCTCACAACTGCTTGCCATCAGACTCAGCCTCCCTCAGATCAGCTACCACAAGATTTGAGTTCTACACCTAATATTGAGCAAATAAATGAACACACATACAAAAGAAACCCCCAAGAGAACAAACAAACAAAATTAACCAAACAAAAACTCCATACAAAACCAAGCAGCATCATTTTGGAGCAGCTCTCTGGTACAAGCAGTGAGTTCCAGTGACAACCATGTTAAGGAAACAAGTCTAAAAGACGTGTTTCATGATTGTAGCTCTCTCCTCAGAGCTGAAACACATATGAGCAGAAACATCTGTAAGGGCTCTACCCTACCATTCCTCCAGTCAGTAGGCAGTAACTTCAAATTACATGTTGTTAGTGCCTTGATTCTAGAAAAACCTATGTGGCTTCTTTAAATACACAAGCAGACATGAACAACACAATCCCCTGAAACTTGCTTCCTTAGGAAGACATCTTGGAAATTTAACCTCTACAGTTTAGATAAACACTTAAAAATGTGATAGAAATTGTGCTGGTAGGCCCCTTCACCAAAGGGGATTTCTCTCTGCTTACAGTCTCCCCACACAAGGGAAGCAACCAAGTAATAATCCCTTTCTCATCATGGCAGGTAAACAGCAGCTTCCTCTCCTTTGGCCAGCCTCCAGGACTTCAACCTAGCAATTTCCTGAACTTTTCTCATGGCTATATCCTTTGAAGGGCAGGTCCTTCTTCTACCTTCTCTAGTTCATGCGAAGAACCTCTTTCTCCCCCTGCAGCCTAGGCACATGTTTGATGCTTTCCCAACTATACCCTAGGAAAACAACTTCTATCCTACAGGGGAGTGGAAAAACCATGTAACATTTTAATTGTATAGAAGCAAAATTCTAGCACTGAATTTTGAAAGCCTTTGAGAAAAGCAGATATTAGTATTTTATCCAGGATGATCTTTAGGTCAACCTTCTAATTTCAGGTTTGAAGTCATCACTACTAAAAATCAAGGTCCTTTTCCAGTCTGTAATTAATGAAAATATGCAAACAGCAAACCAAAACACCCATCTCCCCAGTCCATCATAAAAACTGCTAACCAGTGGCAGTAGCAGGTGGTCAGCAACTTATTTTAAAATTTAAGAAGCCCTTTTACACTGAAAATTAGGAAGAGAACACAGTTTCCTAAAATTCAGTTCAGCGAAAGCAGCCATCTATACCAGCTGTGGAAACAACAGTCATTACAGGATGAATTATTTCACAAGCTATGTATCCCTCTCATGAATTGTTTGAATTGGCAGTGGTTAAAAACTGACTTAATTTACAACCATAAATTAGCAAGAAAACGTCCTACTTCAGTATTAATAAAATTGAAATTAGACTTACTCTGAGCTCAGAGTAATCCACAGACACACCCTGTGTGGGAATTTTCTTTGCTTGCCCATCACATACTTGGGGTTGCTCATCCACCTGAGAATGTCCCACACAAGTTGTAGGATGTACTTGTGAGTCTGGAATTACACATTTCAGTAATGAGTTCTTCATCTGGACTATAGTGTCAGTGAAGTATCCTGTACCTGGAAAACAGTAGCCCTCTGCAATAACAGAGACAAAACTGTTACCAATTTTTTTACCGAGAAATGTTTGACTTCTATCTTTCTAGTGCTGCTCCATAAAAACTAGAAACTCAGACATGAAAAAAAAAGCCCTAGATAAAAAAGGCAGGGTAGAACTAAGAAAAAATATTCATGCTGACACTACAGCACTGCACAGTAAACCTGAAGTTAAAAAAACCAAACATGGTGAAAAAAAAAAAAGGATTTTAGGTTCAGAAACACATCTACACATCTTATATTTGAAACATTAGGACACAATTCTTCTATTCCACAGGGGTCTCTGGGTCCACACTGCTTAAAGTACAGCAGTACAATTTACACTTAGGCTGCTTATTACTGGGAAGATAATTGTACAATTAGGTACCATTTGAAAAACAAACTGTAGAATCAAAAAAACCCAGCCATGACTTTAGCCAGCTTAACTAGAGGAGCAGCATCATTATGCAAGGAACTCTGCATGTTGATTTGAGAGAGACACAAAAGAAGTAACAAGGAGACGCAAAAGAATGAAATTCAAGAAGGCTAAATTCTAATAAATAGTTTAACCCTGCTCAAGAGTATAAAGGAGCTAAATTACCTGTTTGACCTTTCACTTACCATTTGAACCTCCATCTTCAGAAGTTCTGCCTGTTTGGCAATCTGGCATTTTGCTCTCCTTTCTTGGGTCTGAACATTCAGGATGCATGACACTCTTCTCTTCAGTAGGGGATTCAGTCACAAGGGTCACTCTCTTGCTTTCATTTTCTGTTTCATTTTTCTGTTGTCCTTGAAATACATTTTCATGTTCTTCCATTGGACTGTCCTGGGAGGACTCAAACTGAACATTCTCCCTCCTTTCTGCAATACTTAAAGAGTATTCCTTCATTTTGCATTTTCTTTTTGACTTATCTACAAAAAGATACAAAAAAAATGTAATCCAAAACATTCCAAAAACAGTTCTTTCTTCAAAATGCTGCAGCAGCATCTTGCAATGAAAATAACCACAGGAGCTTCAGTACTATCTCCTTACATGTGTTTAGAGAAAAGGTTGCAAGTTAATGAGGTCAGTTCTGTATTAGATATATTATAGGCAGGGAAGGGGGAAACACTGTTTTATGTAACTAAAAACTAGCTGAATATTCAAAAGAGCCACAGACAATGTTTGGGACTTCAAGAGGCAGGTGCCAGTAAATGTCAGCTGGGCCATCAAGGCCAGGCTCTTAGAATGTCAAGCAGCCACTGCACTTCAACTTCATAACCACACTGAATGAATGACTTCGGGATTTACTCCATATTTTGAAGCAGCATAATGAAATATTTAATGACTCTGGCATGAAGAACCAAGCATCACAGGAACCTGCTGTTAGGCCACAGGAACAGAGAAGGTAGCAGTGACTTCAGCACCTTCTCTAAGAAAGTCTGAATAAAGTTCAACTTGCCATCAGAGCAGGGGGTACTGGCATCCACAGGTGCTGCGGGCATCTTCCATTTTTCATTACACTTTGGGTCTGCTTTCTTACACCCTGCAGATCTAAGAACTTGCATAGCTGGTTACAAAGCATGAGACAAGTCTTAAAAGCCTCAGCATCAAAAAACATACCTCTTTCCTCACGAGATTCTTTAATTTTTTGGCAGCGTCGCTCAAAATCTTCATTCATTTCATGCCTCACAATGGAATATGCAGTATCACTCAAAACACAAGCTTTGTGCCTCAGATGATCTGAAATTTTACAGTCAGAATTGAGAATTTTCTACCAGCCAATGAAACTCTTTATTTTGGTTACTTGGAATGATTTTTCTTTTTTCATCAGCAGATTCTGAAAGGTTATCTCAGTCAGTATTTTCGGCATAAAAACAGAAAAGTTAATTATTTAAGAAAAAGTACTAGTTACCTAACAACACATCTGTCACAATTCCATACCAACACAATGTATCTAATGATAAAACACAACCTGGCAAGAAATGCTCTCTGGGATTGTTTAAATTTATCTAAAGGGGTTGTTTAAAATCATCTAATCCCACATCTACTGTGGGATTACTAAATTTCTACGGACAATTTATCAATTTACATGTCTGGAATTTTTCCAAATTAGGGATCAAAAATACACCCTCACCTCCAGGCCCTTTATTTGTGTTGTACGCTAAAACATTGCTATGGATTAGATCAATGTCCTTCAGAAAATCTCTTGCAGTTAGGTACTGGTGCATGTCAATCTTGGAGAGAATTGTTGAGAGGTCCATGGGCTGTTTAATAATATCCTTGTATTTGGTTGCCTACAAATTAAATACACATGCTCAGAGATTTAAGCAACAAAAACTACTTAGTTTCATAAAGTCAAATAAAGGACTTCTTAAGAGCCCCAAATATTTATAACACACTCAAAGATGCAGAAAATAACCAGATAGTTTATTAAAAATTTGAAAGGTATTTCAGGCGTCTTTGAAGAGACAGTCCAGGAGAGAGGGAAAAAAGAAGTAGGGTGGTCAGAAGCATGTGTGGAGCAGAGAAGGGAACTGGCAGGATTCATTTCACTTCCTTTCAGAAAATCACAGCAGAGAAGCCTTTCCCAGTAAAGTCACCTTAGATTCTCTTTGTTGTTGGCAGCAAGAAAAAATCTGCAGGATTTGCACCTTTGAAGCATCTGTCCTAAGCATCTACTCTAGAATGAGATAACTGGACCCAGAGATGTTGATTTCTTTACTCAAAGCATAAAAGGAGCCTAATGGCTAGTTTAGATAAGGACATCTATGTGTTTATAGGTTATTCACATCCTGGAAACTACAAGGAAAGGAAAAGACAACTCAGTGGATGCTTAAGGGAATGGGACTTTGCTGAAATGCAAAGCTATCTTAAAACTACGACTGACTTTGAAGTACATGCCCCTGGCTCAGACTTATTCAATAACTTTAATGGGAAGTACTCTATGGGAGCGAGAAAAAACTATGCAGCCCTTATGGTTGATTATGGTACTGAGGAAAGCTCCAGATGAAACTGAGAATAGCATCTGAAAATTTATTTGACCAACTGCTGCTTCTACTCCTCACAGAAACTATTGACAGCTATTCAGACTTCATTAGAACAGCCATACAGGTACTGTTTATAAATATAGACAAAGTGATCTTTCTGCTTTTTAGTGCTGTAACAGACCTAGGTATCCAAACCTTGTCATGGGCAAATTGTGTTGGCATTTGGTGTAACTGGCACTTGGACTAGGTCACCCTTGTAGATCCCTTCTAACTGAAATACTCTAAAGGTTTAAAGACATTTTAGAAAAAACATAGGACTTTCAGTGAATACTCAAATAATAAACATTTGAGAGCCTCAAGGAGTCAAGTAAAAGCAAAATTCAGTTCCTTCTTCTTGGAAAATCAGAATAGTACAATCCTAACACCAAAGATAAACCTCCCTAGAAGGAGCACACAAACACCAAGAAACATAAACACAGAGGAATTATGAACACATACAGTTATAATAGTATATAAGTCAGTACTAACCTTCTCTGCATCAATGGGCTTTGTAAATGATTTGAAACGTTTGTCATTGACAAGTCTTTGAGCCACATCTCTTAAGTAAATCCTAAGATCACGCAACGTATCCTCTTCCTGCTCTTCCACCTGTCTTATTTCTTCCTCTGTCAGCTTTCTAGGCTTGGGTGGTGGAGCTACAGGCAGCACTTCCAAAGTCTTGCAAGCTTAAATGAATCAGAAAATTGTAGTTGGATGGAACTCATATACAAACACACGAAAAATGACTGAGAAAATTATCACCGCAGTGAATACTGCATCAGCTGTTAACCTAGAGTTAGAAAAGTTTTATATGTAGAATATCATCCTCACCTGTGTTGTTTTTTAATGCAGGAGGTTGAGCAGCTTGCTTCATAACTAAGTCCTCAAAAAAAAGTCTTCTTTCAGCATAGGTAGGACGTGGGATTCTGAAAACTTCTTCATACTCATTATTAAACAATGTTTTTATCTAAAGCATGAAGAGAAAAGATACTTCAGTTATACAAGGCCATACAAATTTCTTATATTCTGTTCCAAAAAGAGATGAGTACCTCTCTGAATTAAACTGAATACTTATCTGGATAAGACTATCAATGAAAAGGTATCTTATTGGCCTTAAAAGACTAGGTTTCTAGAGTATGGCAATTTAAAACGCCTTCTCCGAGGATCACTTTCTAGATTTTAAGCTCCAGGAAGAAACTGCATGATAAACAACTGAGAAAGGGGTGACTGGGGATTCACCATCCCCAAAGCTGCTTATTTTGCATTTACATGCCTTGCCGGCCTTTCGCTTAAATCTTCATGGCAGCTACAGAGGGAAAATGGCAAGGCTCAGAGGACATGTGCTGGCTTTTTAGTAAGGTGTTTGGGCTTTCTCTAATTTTATTCATACTTAATTTAAATGAGGTGTCTCAATTTGAATACTTCCAAGCTGTATTCCATTTTTCTATTTCTACTACCAGAAGGGCATGGAAGGGATTTCAATCCTTATTTTAGAAGGCACTTATTAACAGTATAAAAACTTCTGTTACTGGGACAAAATAATCAGAGCAGCACATTCACATTTTGAACATTCCTTTAATGCAGTCTCACATATCTACAAAGCTCAGCATGTCCTCTTGAAGAATTTTGTTAAAGAATGCACCTAAAAATTTATTTCCAAGTTGCTTAAACAGAAACTGGAACTTAGCTTTCTAATTTGTTGAGTTTTCACCCAGATGAAGGAAGTAACTGAAATTTAAGAAAAATAATTTAAATTTAAATAATTGAAATTACATTCCATCAATAACAGTGGGACCTCTGTGGTTTTTCAGCAAAAATATCTCTGAGTTTTCAGTAAAAATGTTTTCAGAAAAACACTCTTTTTCCTAACAACCTTTCAAGCACCATAGTCTTCACTAAGGACACACCTAACCATCTTTAAGCTACCAAAACCATTGTCTGAAGCAAGTCCATGCATCTGTCTAATAAGCTTGAGTATGTGAGAAGGGATAAAAAGTTGGGTCGAAATCAATCTCTACTCAGAGAACACTTCAGGCAAATGCTTCCAGCATTGTTTTGTCTAAGCAAGTTTTAAGGGACAAGGTTTGGATGCCTGAGTAATTAATATGAATTTGCTTAAGAGTAGCACGTAACTCTAATGCTCCAGGGAGTTATAAATTAACAAGAAATTGAGTAACAAAGGAAGAAAAGTATCAACTGAAATACCTCTTCTGGGAGCTCTCTCAGTTGTACATTAGATGTTGCAAGGAGTAAAACTGGAGTAAACCTTGGGATGCTCTGCAGTAGTGTTGTAAAAACAGATCTCAGCGTAGGTCCAACAGTCTCCCACCATGAAGGGATTTGTGGGACATAAATGATACTTGGTGCTGCTCTTTGAGCTTCTCGCATCAGCTGGTAAAATGAAAGCTTGGGTAAGAAAACTACATCATGTAGCATAGGTTACTAAGGAACTATGTATCTGTCAAACTATCTTATGAAATAAGAGGCATGAAGGCCAGACATTAAGACAAATTGATGTTACTCCTTAACAATCAACGTAAAATTTTCACTTTGACTCAAATATAGGCATTTCTATGCAGACAGAAAGAGATCTGGATCTCTGCCTGCTTTCAAAACTATTTAGGTAAATGATAACTCCTAATAAGCCTAAGAACCCAGGCAACGTAATTGTGTGCCTGAAAAAACCCCAAAGCTAACACTTCAGCAAGATGTATTTGGCTGGAGAAATCACCACACAACTGCAGCTACACCCCATTTTCAGTTCAGAGCGGGGACACACCCTATTCAGTCTGGAGCACAAGTCTGAGCAAACAAAGGCCTATGTGAAAAGACGAGGGCTAACACAGCACAAGAAGCCTGGCTATAATTTATAACTTCAAGGACATTTTGTAAGAGGTGACCAGTCCTTAGACTGTCTTAAGAGCTGAATCACTCACAGCCTCTTATTACCAAAGGACCCATCAGACCAGGTGGCTTTGGAAAACTACAAGTCACTGCCTATAGATGGCACCAAAATCACAGAAGACAACGTGCATCTACTGGATGAGGGAAGTGGAACAGTCCTTTCACAGGACAAATTTCTCCATGCACCATTTCAGATTAACAATCTGCAAAGGACTTGCTCCTTCTATGTGATAAATGAGCATCCAGTCATATAATGTGTCTGTCCTAACTTAGACAGCTCTCAAATGCTGCTACCAGAGATCAAAATATTTTAATTAGGTGATGCCAAAAAAACAAAGTGGATTTACTGCCCAAAA
>VXAC01004705.1:312055-340532 GCA_013399225.1 Rhipidura dahli | reverse complement strand
AAAAAAAAAAAAAAAAGGCACTAAGCTGTTTATATTTCCTTTCCCTAGTTAATTAAAACTCAACACTGCACAAATCTAAGTATTCCATGAATTTTAATGCTTTTGCTGCATGTACTGCAGCAGTAAAAGCTGTATATGTACATGTAAAATAAAACCCAAACAAGAAAATTCTTCTTTTAAAAACCATGGCTGCCCTACAAATATAATTGAAAAAAGGCTACAGAATGTGCGTTGACATGCTGTCATGTTGATGCAGAGCCATCTACTGGTAGCACAGAGTCTTAAGAAGCAACAAAAACAACTTCCTAAATCCCAGGTAAAACCAGCAGGATTTCTTGCCACAAAGAGGGGTTTACAAGCACCACTTCCCATCTTGCTGAGCTGCTTGTAACATTCTCCCTGTTACATTTCAAATGGAAACCATGGCCATGTATAAAAACCTTACTTGGTATCGTTCCATCAGAAAAGTGAATTTTCAGACAGAAGTAAAGAAAACAGCACATTTAAATCAGGCCTCTTATATTGACAATGAATTTTGCTTACTTCACTAGTTTATACACTAATCCTACAAGACTAACAAGAAGAAAGGCTACCTGTACACACGTTTCATCTGGTAATGTGCTAGCAAACAAAGTTGGTGTGTCCAGTGTATAAATTGGAAACTTTTCAAGGGAATGTATTACTGCAGCTGCCAAATCAGAAGCTTGCCCAGATCCTGGCTCTTCAATTAGTAAGAACCGTGGCCTGTAAGATGTTGGCTGGTCACGAGGATTTCTACAGCAATAAGAAGAAAAGTTTAAAAATGTGTGATGAATATGAAAACAGACATTAAAGTTTTTCCTATGCTTTTTTTTGTTTTTGTAAATATCTTCCCTGTTCCACAAAGTAATAAGATGGTCTGTGAACAGGAGGACTATCAAAGCCTACTTTCTCACAAATTGGTACTCTGTCTCTGCTAAGAAATCCTGCATGTCTGCTACTCTTTTGGCTGGGTTAAGTAACAGCTCTTAAATGCCACAGCAAGACTGTCCAGCCGAATACCCACACAATGGTTCAGTTTGATGGGTCAGGGCAGTGTACTCAGTTAAATTGTAGCTTCACACTTAACATCTGGCAAATACTCACAGACACTCTCAACTCCTTCATCTAGAATCCCTCACACTAAAAGAGTTTGCAGACCCAGCCGTCTTACAAATGGAACCATACCAGGGCCAAACATACCTGCTAAAAGTGCAGAATTCAGCCTTTTTGCCATCCGGTGTTTTATGCGTTGGCTTCTCTTCAGAGATTGATGGTGATTCCTCATGGCTGTCAATCACATAATTTCCTAAAATAGTATTTAAAGAGAAGAGAGGTTTTTTAGCTTTCTTCTATAGTCCACATCTCTCTCTTGCATTAATACACCTTCAAAATTGGTGCTGGAAAACACTTTACTTGTATTACATCATTTGAATGCTATTTTCTGAACAGTTAATTCTACCACAAAACAAAGGAGATTACACAAGTCTCTACAAAGCTGTCCTATGTCCCATGATTTGCATTGGGTATTATCTCCCTGTTCACAAAAACTTGTGGGTTTTTCTCCTTAGAATAAAGATGGTTAGGAACAACTTACATAGTTCCCAGACACCTGAAAAAACATTTCTCCTGCTTTATGCATTTATTTGAAAAGACGTACTAATAATTTAAAACTTAGATTCCTCTCTGCAAGTGATAAATGTGGTTGTTAGCTACTGTCAGTAACTGTGAGTACTGTCAGTAACTGGGTGCCCCAGCAAAGAACACCCAGCTCTCAACTGCTTTTGCGAGTCACTCACAGCTCCCACCCTGCACTGTGCACACGCAAGGTACAAAACTGTGCTGCCAGTACAGCTGAGAGGTTTGTGCATTTTGACTGCACAAATCACAAGCTTTTGCTTTGGCAGATTTTTAAACAAGTGGATGTAGATGTTATACCTTTCTGTTGGCTCTTCTTTAGTGCAAGCTCGGCATGGGGGAATACTCTCTGCAAGATTTGCAAAATACTTTCCAGAGTGTTTTTTAAGAGTGGCTTTGAAATAGCTGATAGCGCTCGCCCAGGGGAAGGCACAACCCTCCCTGAAGCTGGAAGAGTCTTCTGCATGGCCATGGAAAAATCATTTACTTTTATTTTAACTGAATCCATGTTTATCTGCAGTCTCTCTCTGCTTTCATACAGCTGAGGATAGCGATGCCGCAAAGCACAGAGACCAGTTTCGGCACATAAGGCTTTAATATCAGCACCACAGTATCCTAATAAACAAAACAAGAATCAAATGTTATGTCAGTCTTGGACAAAACAGAATTCAAGGCCAATATTTCTAAACTGAATGATTTTGTATGCAGCCAAAAATTACCAGGCTAAGAGACAATTTAAAGAGTTACTGCGCTGCAGAAAAGTTCCTTTATGTGGCTCCCAGCCTGATATCCTTATCCTGCACTTAGGCAGCAGCCTGCTGGTCAAAACTTTTTCCTCTGAAAGATGTCCCAAACCCATCCAGTGTTCTGAGAGACAAAAGGAAAATTGAAAGCAGCACCTAACTTTGCTCCCAAGGCATGCCTACTGTCTCCTCACTGCCTCTCTCTGTAGCAAGGTACAAGAACTGGAGTACTGCCTGACACAAGCTCAGGTTCCCTAGGGCTCAAGTCACACAGAGTAACCCACGCTGTTTTCAAACTCACCAACACATTCTTCAGCCAGCTCTTCAAGTAAGTTGTCCGATGGCTTAGGGTTCCAGTCTCGTGTATGAATTTTGAAAATTTCTTTTCTTGCCTGAAAACAGTTGCATTTCAGTTTGCCCTAGGTTTTCTCTTACAAGAACAACGACAACACAAACCCACAAAACCCTTATACCAATAAAAATACTCTTCTTATCAGCTAAACCTTTTAGTATTTTAAAGGTCAGTTATTAATATGCTGTCTGCTTCTTCAAGCAGGAAATTTAATAATTCTAAACTTGTTACATTAAACTCTTTCTGGGGGCTGCAGTCGAGTTAAACACATTTACATCTTCCATAAAAGTCAGTTTTTGCCGGTGTGAGCCCTAATGATTCTGAAGAAAAAATTATGGTAAAATTCTTATCTACAAATGGAGATTTTTTTGTCAAAGAAAATTCTCTCAAATTTAGCAAAACTTCATGAAGTATTTCTTGGTACACAGGTTAATTATGGCAGATTTCTGGCATTCTACCACAGTAGGGAATCATGTATTAGATCTTTTTAATGGCAGCTCATCTCCTGTTCCTGAAAGCAGATGAAAACTGGAAAAAAATATTTGTGCTAAATGCATTGTTTAGTGCACTTTTACTAGCTTTCAACCCAATAAGCCTTTTACCCTTTTTCCAAGAAGTGCTAAGAAATAGGAGAGATAGCCAGAGAGAAAATACAAAAAAGAGGTCTCCAGTTTTGCATGCAATCTCTTCCCTTCAATATTTTTTGGTTGCTATATACCCATTTTTATGCTGCTTAACCACTGCCATTGAACTAAATGCTTCCCAAGCTCTGCACCTGTGCAGTATCCTTCACAACCTTGTCCAAGTCCCTGCCAATAACTTCCAGTGAGATCCCAATATACTTAATTTGCTCCGGCACCAGCCTTGATCAAAGTTTTTGCTACTGAGGAATTCTCTCATCCTTTCCTTCACTTTCAAGATGCTATAGGAGTAGTTTATAACTAATTAATATACTCATTCTTTCTTAAACATTTCAGTTACTATCAGCATCCCCTTTTCTCCACTAGTCACAGAGAAACCAAAACTAACTAGAGAACTAACTACTTTTTGAAATCACCCTAATCATATATAGTCAGTGCCAGGTCTGCCCTGCACAGTGCCATGCAATGTCTCCAGACATCCCTTTTGTTTCCAAGCTGTACACTGTGCATGGAGACTTGCACTGCTGCACAGTGCTGCCTTATTCCAGGGGTTTGTTATAAAGATGGACTTTGCCACCTAAAGCACTAAGGTTGAGTGGAAGTTCTGACCTCTTTGTTTGGCAAACTGAAGCGGAATTCTCGTTCAAAGCGCCCAGGTCTCCGTAAAGCAGGATCTATAGAATCCAGTCTGTTGGTGGCTCCTATTACCACAACCTCTCCTCTGCTGGCTAAGCCATCCATAAGTGCCAGAAGTGTCCCCACAACAGAGCTAACAGAAAAATATGATTTTCATTCACCAGCTCAGGTAATTTTCTTCAGTTACACATAACCTTGTCCAATGATCACTCAAAAAGGACAAGTTTTTTATTAAAGTGATGCTGTTTAGCAAAAGACTCATTTTAAGTCATAACAAAATACAGATAAGGTAACGCAGGCCTTGTGTTGATATCAAGCTCAGCAAATTGTTTTCAATTACTGTCTGAAAATCATCTGAGATTCATTTGCATGGAACTACTAATTTTCAGGGGAAATGAATGTGTCATTTGAAGTTAAATAGCTTTCCATCTTTTTCTCATAAAATCAAGCAGCTTCTATGTAGATACAAAACATGTACTACCTATGAATTTGGTCTTGTTTATTGGACCGCACTGGAGCAAGAGCATCAATCTCATCAAAGAAAATAATTGAAGGTCGCATCTGGTAGGCCTACAATGAAAACACAGGAATGTTGTCATCAGGGAAACAGCCCTATTTGAAAGGGAAAATGCATGAAAACCGTCTTGGTTGGAAAGGCATGAACTAGATTTTTCAGACTGCTAATTGAGCTAAAAGAGTAGAGTGGCATGAGTAACCACAGACAGCGGCCTATGTCAACCCACAGAGACTGGGTGACAAGAAACAAACCATACCAATAGTTTTTACATCTATCTGGCAACCACAAGAACAGAGACAGTATTTAACCCAGTTACAGGGTCTGGAAGCAACCCTCTGTTACTAATTTAAATGACCATGCTTTCAGCCTGCATTTCTTTTCCCTCTGATCTTAAGCCACCACCTCTTGCTTCTTGAAACAATTTTTGTGACTTTTTGGAAGGTTGTTGGGTTTGTTGAGTTTTTTTTGGGGGGAAGGGGGGCGGCAGTGGTGGTGCTTTGCAGGATTTTCCTATTTCCTTTGCTAATCACTCTCAAGATTTCAAGCCCCTAAAACTCAATTGAAAAAGGAAACAGTGGCAATCCCGTTTCAGTGGAAGGAGCTGACAAAACAGAAAAAAGAGTGAGTTCTTGTTGACCATAGAAAATTATTTCCAACTCAGACAGAACACATGGCACATTTCAACCTTACCTGCTCAAATAATAAACGAAGCTGTCGTTCAGATTCTCCTATCCATTTGCTCAGGCACTCAGCACCTTTTCTCATAAAAAAGGTTACTCTCATGCCACCTTGACTGCATTCATTAGCAAGTGCACGAGCAACCAGGGTCTTTCCAGTCCCTGGTGGACCATAGAATAGACAGCCTCTGCAATTAAAAAAAAAAATGAATTTAAAAAAACTCACATCAGAAAAAAACATCATGGAAAAGCACCTATTATAAACCCCAATCCTTAAAACACACAGCTCTACTCTCCTAGACAAAACACCTCATGGATAAGATAGCAGTAACAGCTGAAGTGCGAGAGATGTCAGAAGTGTTCCTACGCAGTTCTACAAGGCAGCAAACAAAATCAGTAAAGAGGATAATGAAGAAATACAAAAGCTTGAGAAAAGCTTGCAGCATCCCAAAAGGACACTTTCAAAACTTCTGACAATCCAGCAGGCATGGCTGGAGCCACACAAGAACAAACTTCCAAATCAGAATCTGAGACTAGGCTAACTTAGGAATCACCAGTTAATTTTTCAGTGATGCACACGTATTCATTCTTTTCACATAAGGCAAGATTTTATAGTAAAACATTTAATTCTGCCTTGAAAAGCTTTGAGTTACTAGAATTCTCTTTGCTGGTGATAAAGAAAGGAGTATGCTAAAGCTGGAAGGATATTCTGCATTTCTGCACAACTACAAAAGCCAATACACTGCTGCTTCAAAAAGAATTTCAACAAATAAAGAAAAAAAGCACAAAAATTGCTTTTTCTATTTTGAAATACTTTTAAGGTCACTGAAGGCAAAGAATTTTAGGTCCTAGTTCAATACACCATGACTAAGTTTTGTTGACCAAGAACATATAAAGCTAACAATTAAATCACTGATTCTTTTTTTTTTTTTTTGTAACATGGAAACCACTTAGCTGTGTAAAGAGGACAGATTCTTATTTTAGCTCAAGCACAACAAACACTGCAAGTTTCTAGTTGCATGTCCAATCAGTTGTAAAACTGATACCTAAGAACTTGAAAAAAAAAAAAAGCTGGCGGCAGAGACAAGTGGATTTTTGCTACACAAACGTTTGACTACCAGTAGAAAGTACTTCATGCTTACAAACTAATCAAGTCCACTTACATATAGAGCTTTAAAGAAAAAATCCCCAACTCTACCTTTGAAAGGCAAGACACTTTAATAGTCTCATCACACAATAAATATTTGGACCTACTATATAAAAATATATATATAGTAGGCCCAAATTTATATACTAGGTCCTATATATACTAGAGTCTATCAATCTTTTTTAAATTACATTTTACTACTGTTAAAAAAAAAAATCAGTTCTGCTGAAAACTTTGAAGCATGAAAACACATTGATGCCCCAGTTGAATTGTCCTCAAAATAGGTAAATTAGAACTAAAGAGTTTTAAACAATGTCTGTTACCTTGGAGGTTCAATTTTCAATCTCTCAAAGACTTCAGGATAAAGCAATGGAAAAATGACCATCTCCTTTAAAGATGAAATATGGTCAGAAAGACCACCCACGGCATCAAACTGTACCTAAAGATGAAGCCAACAGAACACATTTTATTTGTTAAAGAGAGCTGCAACCTCGATAAGGTTCCATGAGAAGCTGGATTGCTTGAGAGAAAAGCGTAAACCAAAGGAGTTGTAGATGGCCCATTACTGGAAGCTTTCACAAACACTGCAAATGTCTCACTGCCACAATGAATCAAAACCACTTACTGAACCATCTATTTGCATGTGCTCCACACCAGCCAAACTTCCTCCCATTTTCATGGTATCTTTGTCAACTCCGGTTAAGACACCTCTCTGAAAGCTGACCAGAAGAGATCTGATTTGAATTAAGCAGGAAAAAAAGGTGCTTTCTAACTTACAATGCAGATAGAAGATTTTTGATTTTCTAATGATAGCAAGTCAATGCAGAAAACCTTATAAATCAGCATGAATTCCTAAATAGTTAAATATTCATTCCAACTTTTTACATTTAAAGGCTATGAGTAGATAAAGGAAAATGGTCACTTCAGACATAAAACTGAGTTAATTATTTTAACAACTCTTAGCAGTTAAGAATATCCAGGCCAGTCAACACAGCATATATAGGAATGCAAGCTCAGAACAATGATTCCACATGCAGAGACCATGGACTAACCTTGATTAGTATGATGGAGGAATTTCTCCCCTTCCCAAATACACTGACATCTTTCAAAGAGTTTTACCTTTTACCCTCAAAAAGTTACATCCCAGGAGAACACTTATTGCAGTGGGGATTAACATTATAAAGGCTGCCCAGCATTCCTGGACTTTCCTGAGGACTTTGGAATGTGTGTGCCACAAGATACACATCTGAAAGACTGAAGGCTTGAGTTTTCAGGCTGAAAACTCATGTTAGACTATTATTAAATTAATATTTCTAAGCATTTGTTAAGTAACAAAACCTATTTCCCCAACTTCTAACATTTTCTCTTCTAGTGGTTTTCTATCTGAAAAAACAATGGTAAAGCACAGAAGCAGAAAAATTTTACATCAAGGAAATACATCGAAGTGTGTATCTCTACCTTTCCTCTCATTCCCACCTGGAAAACAAATTTCTTATTAAAAGTCAATTCTAAAAATCCAGTTTTAGAGACTCCATTTACAGTTGTCAACACCAACAGGTATGATTAAATATTGCCACAATTTCGAAAGGGGGACAAGATGAGGATGCCAACACTTCACAGCTGGGCATATGCAAAGTGTTCCCAGGCAGATTACTCCCTCCCCTATTCTCCAATTTCATTAACCTCTTTATATTTTTCTTCTTCCTCTGCATTTCAAAATCCTCATCATCCTCAGAAGAGGAAAAGGAATCACTGCTGAAGACTCCATATCTCTGTCTGCAAATATTCAAACAAGCAAAAAATTAAAATGCACCCTAAGTAATGCCAAAATTTAAGTTAACACTATCTCAGAGTTTACTTTGAAATCTAGTAAGTTTTCAGATCACTGGACTTTGTATCAGATTTCAAAATGCATTATGTGATCTCCTTGGGACAGCAGTCTTCGATTTTTCTTAGGAAGGTAAAATGTTTCACTAGTGTGCAAAGAAATTTCTTATTTAAGTTACTCCTTTTGTCCAGTCTCTCTCTCTCTCTCAGACACAGAAATCAAGTTTTACTTAGCATTATGTAGCCACTCTGTGAAACATCAACATTTTACATTTATTTAAAAATTTGACTTCAAAACCATTTCCTTCCATAATTGTCTGCTTTCAAGGATGCAAAACGAAGTGTTCCTATCTAGCAAGGGAAGGCACTCTCCATGCTCTGTATATATTATCTGAAACCCCTCTGTCATTACTATTGCAATTCATAAATTAGATTTTCATTTAACGTTTTTCTGGTTTAAGGACAGTTTCATACAGAAACATGAACTGATTCCAAATAGACATCAGAATCAGTGTTTGAGGGATCAAAAAAAATCAATTAAAACTTCCATTCAGGCTCTCCCTCTAATTAAACTGTCTTTGGTGTTAGGAAAATAATTTTCATCTCTCAAGATTAAATAGTCTAAGGTTTTCGGAGGGAGATTCTGGCTTCAGCTCCAGAACAAATAAATTTCAGTTACACAATCTCAGTGTACACAACCCTCATCATCACCTTATCAGTGACCATAAATACTGCATTTTCAAATAAAATCTGATGGGTAGTAAAAAGAATGGCCACCCCCTGCCAGTGTTTGTTTTCTTTATATTCTCAGACTACCACAAACATAATCATACTATTTATCTGCAGTTGTCACCAGTCCAAAACCCCTTGAAAGCATTATTGAGACAGCACTATTGAGAAAGAAGAACTATCACTCAACCATACACAAACCTTTTAGTCCCTTGGCATGAATCTCTCTCTGAGACAGATGAAGATGCGACTGAAGAATCTGTCTCATATTTTCTAGGTTCTGTTGAAAGCAAAGGATTTAGAATAATGTCACAAACAAGTATAAGATAAAGTGGGATAGTCAAAGAGCCAGAAAACAGGATGTGTATCACCCATCTCTAAGTTCAGGGGAAGTTTCAAGGCAGGGGTGGGTTGATCAGTGCACAGTAGAAGTGAAAAAACACTCACCCGATTTTTAAGGAGAACTGTAAAACACATGAGTGAGATTATAAAGTCTCATTAATTACTGTTCTTTCAAGTCTAGATAGGTCATTTTTTACTGGAAGACAATAACGATCCCAAATAGGAAAAAATTAGAATGTGCACGGGGTACAGACATTTAAGAAAACTTACTGGCAGAATGGAAGTAAGAAATTTAAAGTTGAGTGTGTGCATGCATTTCCATTTAAAAAATCTTGCTTCCACACAGGAAATTAGCTCTTAAGAAAAACCCTGCCTATAACCTACTTTCCAATGTATCTTGATAGCACTCAACAAAGCAAAGCTTTTTTCCTTTTGCTTCGCTTCCTTATGATGAAATTACTGCACAGAACATTAAACTCTCTAAGTACTGTTGCAAATAATGATATATTCAAAGTCCACTATATGACAGGTATTCCCTCCTCTGTACAGCCTTTCATCATGCACAGGTTTTGCAAAACCACTGGGGTTTGGGACTTTTTAGTCTGAATACCTATGAGCTCTTTACCAGTACTGCCCTAGAATCTGTGGTTATGGCTTGTAATGTCAAGAGCAACACAGATTTTTTAACAGATGAAAAATACCCAGTAGTTCAGTCCATTTGAATAGCTTAAGAAAAATCTTTTGGCTAGGGCATAGTCAAGGAAATTAAAAACAGAACTAGCCTACAATGCTACCTGGATTTTCAGTTGTTTCTTCACCAGTTGTTTCCATATTTAGACTTTCCTAATTAAAAGAAACAGGAAAAATCAGACATAAACATGCAGAAAACCTGTGGGCATATCTGGTGTCATTATAGTATCATTTTCAAGGCACTCTATATCCCCAAAATATTCAATTAACCCAAGGGGGAGGGAATAGGAACACCACTCTGGAACCCAGGATTAATGCAAGGATTTCTACTCTAAAATAGGGTTTAGTAAATGTGAAAGTCAAACACTTGGCCAGATACAAAACTGAGTGTATCATTTAGCCACAAGTTAATTTTCCAAGAGTGTGGCAGAACCCACTGGGGTGTAGGACAAAGTAATTCCTAGCAGAAAAAGAAAAAAAAAGCCAAAACATACTCGCATGTGAAAGATGATTTATGAAGTACACTGGTCAGTTCTGGTTGAAACCAACCACAAAGGATTTTATATCTGACCAAAAACAACTACAAACGCAGGCTATGCATATGTTTAAAAAACAAAGTGCCTGACATTCAAGAGGACAGTGGAGGAACTTGATTTAAAAGAGCAAAACCAAGACAGAGGAAATATGATTGATTAGTGTCTATCATTTTAACATGAGCTCGTCTTGGGACAGGGGACTACTTGAGTTCACAGGCAAGGCTGGCACAAGAACACAGATAAAGCAGGCATCAGTGAATTCAGTTTTTAGTAAGATTTGAATGAAAACCAAAGCCCTGAGACAGCTATTTGTAAAAAGCTGGGGGTTTTATTTTGGTCCATTCAAAAATCATAAGGCAATTCAGCAAGCATAGTCTATGATGTGTTTCAGCATATCACTGCTCTTTCATGTCTTCTGAAGATATTTCCTCCACCTTAGAACGTAGATGTGGCATGACTGTAATAGTAAGACGTTAAATTATAATTAGAGAGCAAGAATAAAATAATAGGTTATACTGCATTATGCTTTCGAAAAAGTTTTTTTCAGCTAAATTAAAATTATAACTAAATAATTTCTTTACGTGAAATGCCATTCACATAGAAAAACAGTAAATTAAATTAATATCTACTTCTTCTGCGCAGTGGAACACCCCATGGTCTCCCATTCTTTGCTGTCTAGGTGTCTTTTCCGTGTCACCCCTTTTATTTGCAAGATTGCTTCTGCAGTACTAAGATACAGAGTTGACATGTAAGAGCAAAGATAGGCAAGTACAAAAATATCCCATTGAAAACAACACACATGGTCAGCATTTTAGTACAGTGTGCACAAAGCAAGAGTCACTGACACTTAGCCAAGTTTTTCAATGCTACTTAAAAATTAGGTCAAATGTTTACTTTTTTTAATAGAGAGATTTAAAAACTAGTGTTTGAGGACTTGCAAACATACACTGTTTTCAGGTTATTTTCCCCTCTTGCTGAACACAGTACAAAAAGAACCTCATTCCCTAGGAAAAAAAGAGAATTCTGAAGATCATAGGAAGATAACAGAAAGAAATTATGGCAGCTTTTCATAGCACTTAAGTTGCTCTGCATGATAGTATTGAGTCATTTTTAGCTCACAGCCATCCTCAGGCAACAGGTTGCTTAGTCTTCTCTTAACTGGAATTAAGGTCTCATGCTGATTTTCATGCTGACTGTATGTGCTAGAAAAAAAAATATCTCCCTGCTGATACACTTTGAAAATCTTTCAGAAAACAGTGTCAATTTGGGCTTCACAAAGAGAATTAAGTCACACACACACAAGCAGAAATACTAGGACTGCTTCACTTTGCCTGCATCCAACTTTCTGCCATTTCTTAAGTCAACAGGACATTAGGACATTATAAAATTATTCGCAAGCATGAAAGAATAGTTAATTAAACATGAAGGCACTTCTCGTGCCAAGAAGATCAATTTAGAGGGCAAGTTAAATCTACTGAAAGTTACAACATGAAGTGATCATTTCAGCTCACAAGAACCAGCCCACACATAAAAGATGCTCTGGCCTAAAGATCTCTCTACAACTGGCAATCTCAACATAAAGACACTGGAGGCCAATTTAAACATTGGCTATGTCCAAAATATTTACACATGAAGCACCTGACAAATACATCCTCCTGTGCAGTCTTTGAATTGTGTATCTTAAAACAAGCCACAAGCAGGAGACGCTACCTGACCAGTTGCAGTGGAACGTTCATGGAATGTTTGTCAGGTTGCTTGGCAGTGCCGCCACAAAGTTCCAAGCTTGATCATGCCCAACTCCCAAGTCCCTGGCTGGACTCTGCTGTGGAGGGCACCTGATACCCAACACTTGATCATCAGGGAACCATAGAACAGCTCAGGTTAGAAGGGACCTTTAGTGACCACCTAGTTCAACATCCCTGCCATGGATAGGGACACCTTTCACTAGGCCAGGTTGCTCCCAGCCCTATTCAGCCAGGCCTTGATACTTCCACAGGTGGGGCACCCACCGGCTCTCTGGAAAACTTTATTGCCCTCTCAATAAAGACTTTAGAGAGGGAGCTCTCAGCCCAACCACAGCATGCACTCACCACTTGCTGCCAGGAACAACAATATCTTCTTCTGCTGTCAAATGAAAGTCCCTAGGCAATGTTATGCCACAGAACAAAGGCTTGCTAATAAGGCTCATTCTAGTACCTCTGCATGACGGAAAAAAACCCAACTTTTACTTTGTTCTAAGATAGCAAAACAAAATAGATTTGATTTGTAGTGGTGTAAAACTCTGTTGAAGTCTACAGCTTCAACAGACCTCTAAATCCCAATTTTCTTCATCCTTTAAGGAACCAGTATTACAGAAAATATAATGTAAAGATGGTTTGATAGGATTGTATAGTGTGTTGACTTTGGCTGGATGCCGGGTGCTCACCAAACTACTCTATAACTCTAAGGGTGACAGAGGAGAGAAAATAAGATGGGAAACAACCAGTAGCTTGAGAAAAAGCTGTTTACTAAAACAAAAAAAAAAAAAAAGTGAAAGTTTGTGCCACTTAGCAGTAGCCAAAACACTGGTGTGTTATCAGCACCTTTCCAACTACCAACAGAAAGCACAGCAGTGTGAGGGCTGCTGTGGGAAAATGAACTCTGTCCCAGCCTGACCCAACACAGATTGCTTTCCATAAACACAAATGAATTTGCATTAATTCTGCTATTCACTTTTAATTACTTATTAATTGGTTTCATATTAGCTGTTCCATTATTTTTCCAAGGATTTTCTTTTTATTTCTTCTGTACAGTGGCTGGGTTTTGCCGATGTTTTTTGGGTTTTTTTTTTTTTTTTTTTGTTAAGCAGTCAACACACATGGAGTTATTAGCATCATGTAGAACTACAAGTAATTTTTAAAAATAGGATCGATAATTATTTCCTTTTTTATGCTGTGTTTTTAAGAAGACAAAGGACAAAAGAAAGGTAATGCAGACATACATACAAATATTGTGATAGGAACCAACAAAAACAGCTGGGGAGTGTAAATGTCACACTGGGCCAGTACAGTACACAATGTGAAAATATCCACATTTTATCTTTATTTGTTGCAGTTGAACTTATGAAATATGCAAGTATTAATTTGAAGAATTATTAAGTCAAAGGTAAAAAAATGAACTAAAAATCTAGATTAATGTCTGATGTATTCTAACACTAAGACAGTCACATTTCTATATAGTATTTTCTGAGGTATGCTCAAGAAGGAAAGGAGCTGAGACCCGTAAGTGTCACTGAAACAAGCTTTAGTATTAAAATAATGAATTGCCCTTGGCTGGAGTAGTTAATACTAGTTCACTGAATTCCGTTCTTTAAAATTAGTATTTGAAAGTCTGAAATGATCCAGCAACAATAAGAAATTTTTATATATTTAATTCCGTATTTGCTTCCTTGTGATTTCACATCCAAAAAAAAATCATGCAAAAGAAAGGCTGCATTAAGAGAACATCAGTGACTCATTCAGGAGATCAGAAATATCTGAGATTGCTTTTATAATGTTAATTCAGCTCAGCTGTATAAATACCTTTTTAGGTCATTTAATGAGAGGGTTTTTTTCAGAAGATCCCCATCTCACTTGAATCTGGGAATATATGAACAGTTTGTGTTGAGAAGACACTGAATGTGACATAGCCAATCCCTCATTTAGTGTAGAAGAGTAATCTGATACAGTGAATGAGGTAGCACTTGCAGAAGGGTTGCTACATTAAGGAATCTGAGTAATGCCCAGAAAAATTCAAATTTCTCTTTCTCTATAAAATCCATGACCATACTGGAATACTTTAAATCATAATTTTTAAAAATTGTCATTAATTCTGTTTTCCTCATTTTCTATACCCCATTTTAAACCCTCTCAGCTTGGATTGTGGAGTCTTAAAATCTCATTGTTGTAATTTAACATTTCATAGACTTTAGATCACAAAGGAATTGCAGCTATCCACAGCTAGTCAGAAGGTGAGCTTTAGGATCCCTGCTCTTCATCTAAACCAAAGTGACTGAGATAACTTGTCCTTCTTTCCTCTTTTAGTGTTTTTGGAACTTAATTCTTAAGAGGATTATTGGCAGTCTAAACTTATGAATTATTATGAAATACCAGGTCCAAGATACTTCATCCTAGGCATCCAAAGTCAGTGAATAATTCTGGCTATACTTTGTTTCCATCTAAAACATGGAAAGAATGGATTCACGAATTCACTTTATTTCAAATTACATTTTATTGGGACTTTCCAGTTCCCTAATATGTTGAAACTGCTAAACCTCTAAATTCAAAATTTGTTTCCTTAACAGATACATGCTCCAAACACACCCTGACATATATATTCACTAGGTACCCAACAGCTTATGGAATTAGTGCATAAACAAGCCCAAGTAGATATAAGAAATTACATATCCAATTGAGCAACTTCCCCCTGATGCTTGATTTTCTAACCATCTGCTCTACAGCACAGTATTATTGTCACACTCACTATTTTCCCCTTATGATTTCCACTTTTATTTAAATATTAAAAATATGGACTTAAATGAACTACTAGATAAAGATCAGTTGAAAATATGAGTCACTGCCAGGCTCCACATCTGCATTTAGAAATCCCTGGTTGGTTCTTTAGTCACAGTAAAATCCTTCCTTCCTTTTATTACTCAGTAGAATTCAATTCTTAAAATATTACTGCTGTAAAACTTCATCGATTCTTGTGATTTCCTAAATTTAAATAACAAGATAAATTATTTTTCCAATAGCAATATTAAATGAAATTAGAGATTGATCCTTGTCTTGCTTTCAACAGGATCCAACCTCCAGCTCAGCTTCTCACTTGCACACCTTTACTCCCTACAGCATTTTAAATGGTCTAAATTTTACTTCAAATAATCATTCTGTGTGCAGTACCACCTCTGAGAAAAAGCACTTTCTTCATGTACTTGTTTTCATTTGTGCTAAGTAAAATCTCCTTAAATGTTCAGCTGAACGTTCAGATGGTTCCCAGCTTTATGGAAGGGTACCCTGTAGTTTGGGCAGCAAGGAATAAGGTTTATAGAGATTTATCCATCACTTTGATCCCTAATTTTTGATATATAAGTGCATTGAATATTCTAGCAAGAACTGTTTCCCAATCCAACCTCCATCAAACCAGAGCACCACGGTGTGAGAGAGATGTTAGGCTGGGGCCATCTGCTGGTCGTACTGCTGAGCTTTCATCGAGGAATTTGAAAAACTGCTTTACACGTAATTCTATTGCAATTATAAAAATAACAGCATATATTTATAGATTAATCACCTAAGTATGTGATGTTTCTTGCGTAATGGTTCTTTGCTTTAAACATTAAATATTCCATGAACTTTATATGGCCCATTTATCAAAAGAAAAAGAATTTATTTATCTTGCTTTCATAAACAAAATAAAAATGGGGGGGAGGGGGCCTCTTATTTCCCAGTAACTCCAAAAAGAAAATGCAGAAAAAAGTAATGTTAATGTCAAGATTTAAACAATTTAGTAAAGTAATCCACATATTTTAATATTACTGCTGTGATGAAGAGGGTAAGTAAATCTTACTGCCTTATTTGATGCTTTGTAAGATTTCATCCTGAATTTTCATGTGTTGTTCTGAAATAGCTAAAATGCTAAAATGCACCGGTTTTGGGGGATTAAAAAAGATCTGTCAAGGGGGAGAGACTGGCAGTACCTGAAATTCCATTGCCCACATATTATGGGCTCCTCAAAGACACTCAGGGCTGGGTGCTGTGCTGGTTTTGGTTGGACCAGAGTTAATTTTCTCCACAGTGGCTGGTGTGGAGCTTTGCGTTGGATTTGTGCTGAACACAGGGATGATAACAGAGATGGTTTTGCTATTACTGAGCAAAGCTTACACTCAGCAACCTGGTCCTCCTGTTGCTTATCATGGTAATTTTAAGCTCTGATCCACCTCCCTGTCAATTTCTACTACAAAACTCACAAAATGCCTGCTCAGTCAAACATTAATGCCTAATAATCTCATTTTTTATGTCTACCTGGTTCATGTCAAACACTGAGAATTTTAATTCCTGAGATTATTAGCAGCATGATGAAGCTGTGACAGTTTCAGGCTTGCCATTATCCTGAAGTACAACCAAGCACTGTAGAAAATGTGAGCAATATGCCCACTCAGAAGAACTCATGTCCTTGAAGTTGTTATTGTAGATACCCATGCAAAAACACATCTGAAAGCTTACTTCAACACAAGCTTACAATTATTGCCAAATATTGTCTCTTTCAAAGTGCAAACTTAAGTCTTGCATTCTATTAATACAGCTGTCCAAATAGAAGATTCTTTTACATTAAATTACTTGTTTTCTTGACTCTTTGACCTCAATTTATTTATGCCACAGCAAGACTGCTGTGGGTGCAGTTTAACATGAGCACAGGAGTCAGTGCAGTAAAGGCCCATCAGCTCATTCACCCTGCTCTCTGACACCACAGTGTTCTTCCCTGGAGTGAAGTGAAGCTCAAATTAAAGCCTTTAACCAGATCTGCCATAACATTGCTTGACCCTCTATCACGTCTCTGAGAGGAAAACTGTTCTGGCCTTCGGCATTTACCTTAAATTCAGCCCTTTGTACTCAACCTTCTTCCTCCTTGGGTTTTACATTTTAACATATACAAAGGGTTGCCCTCTCAGCTAGACGCATTCCAGCTAACACTGTCCCTCTTCTCATTCTATCCTGGGCTTTGTTGCCGAGTCGAAGCTTCCACTTTTCCGTTTTTCCAGGCACCGAAACACTGCTGCGTCCTCCCTTCCTCCCGCAGCCTCCTCTCTCCAGAACCTGCATGAAGACGCGGTTAGGGAAGCCCTTCACATGTATCACACATGTAAGAAAACTCCCAGGTTTCGCCTTTGACGCTCCCAGGAATCGTGGGGCATGCCAGCTCTGGGAGTCACCGCTCCCTGCGGAACATTCATGCCCTCAGAGCCACCGCTCCTTAGGGGACATTCAAACCCTCAGAGCCACCGCTCCTGACGGGACATTCACACCCTCAGAGCCACCGCTCCTCACGGGACATTCACACCCTCAGAGCCACCGCTCCTCACGGGACATTCACGCCCTCAGAGGCACCGCTCCTCACGGGACATTCACACCCTCAGAGGCACCGCTCCTTAGGGGACATTCACGCCCTCAGAGCCACCGCTCCTCACGGGACATTCACGCCCTCAGAGGCACCGCTCCTCACGGGACATTCACACCCTCAGAGCCTCCGCTCCTCACGGGACATTCACGCCCTCAGAGCCACCGCTCCTCACGGGACATTCACACCCTCAGAGGCACCGCTCCTTAGGGGACATTCACGCCCTCAGAGCCACCGCTCCTCACGGGACATTCACGCCCTCAGAGGCACCGCTCCTCACGGGACATTCACTCGCCTAGCCCCCTCCTCCGCCACCAAGGGCCATTTACACACCAAACCAAGCGCGCGGGGATAACGGCCCGGGCCGGGCGGAGCGTCCACGCTGATTGGTTGCGGCTCGCGAGTGGGGCGGGGCCGGGCGGGACGACTGCGCTGATTGGCTGCAGGGCGGGGCTGGGCGGGGAGACTGCGCTGATTGGCTGCGGCGCTGCGTGCGCGGTGCAGGTCGGGTCTGGCGGCCGTTGGCGCGTGGTTTGAAGATGGCGGCAGCGGCCGGGGCCGCGCCGGGAGCGATGGGTGATGGCGGCGGCTCCGTCAGCAGTTCCGTCGGTTCGGCCCCGCCGGCGGCGGTGGTGGAGGCCGTGGCTGCGGAGTGGATGCTGGAGTTCGCCTGCTCCTGCCTGTGCCGGCACTTCGCGGAGCAGAGCGGGGCGGAGTTCCAGCGCTGGAGGGATGTCGCGCAGGGTGAGGGGCGGCGGCGGTTCGGGGCGTTCCGCGGCGCTCTCGCACCGCCGCTCCCGGGGCAGCGAGGCCGGCGGGGCCTGAGCGGCAGCTGCCTTCTGCACGGCGAAGGGTGGCAGTGCTAGAGCACTTGCAGCCCGCTGACCACCGTGGTCAGCGGTCTTGGGGGGCTGCTCAGCTCTTTCGGGGACTTCAGGAGACCCCCGCGCTACCCGGGAGCCTGTTGGGGGCTTGAGTGGGTGGTATCGGCAGCACTCGCACACGGGGCCAATACAGCAGTGCTGGAAATATTTCAGGCAACTATAATCTGGCAGAGAGAGATGAGATGAAATGAAGTCTGGTGCATGGATTTCGAATAGAAAACCATATATTTAAAATGAGAAATAAACTTCAGAGTGAGAGTAGTTGTCAACTAGAAGTAAACGTCTAAGTCTCAGATAAATTTGAAGGACTTATGATGCTTTCTTCTGTAAGAAGCAGTGTTCCTGAATATACCAGGTTAGAACGTTGGGGGATATTTTGTCTCTGTGTGCGTATTCTTGATTCAGGTGAATGTAGTAGTATGACTTGTTTAAATTTCTGCAAAGAATGGAATACAGTGGCATGCAGAATGATTACTATGTAAATTGATAAGGGATATGGTAAGAGGTAAGAAATCTAAAGACAACTTCATAAAGTACTTTAAATGGGGGTCTGCTACATTAAATTATTTGTGTTGCTTCTTGATATTTATGTCTGGCCTTGGGGCTGCTAGCTCAGCAGGATAATTGTACTGAAGTTTCGTGAAGGTGGGAAGCAGAAACACTGCTAATGCAGAAGCAGATTGGAAATATCTTCTGAGAAGAACTGGGAAGACTGAGGACTGGATTAGCAGAAACAATTAATTAAATTGTACAGAATGCGAGGTCATATGAAAATTAGTAATAGCAAATTTTGAACTTGTTCCTACTCAGGAAAGAGTCTGGCACGCTAACATTATAAAGCCAGTATTGTAAAAATCTTTGGGAAAAGCTAAGCACAGTCATGAGAATGCATTAGAAAAGTGGGTGTGGTTTTTTTCATAGATACACAGAATTATTACTCTTGCATGTGTCGAAGGGAGACCCTACAGAAATAATGATTGGCTGTCAACAAGGTCAATTCAAACTGAAGCAAGTGCAGAAAGCTAGGAAGGCAGTGGTTCCAGATGATGTCCAGAGGCTCCTTTGAACTCCAACTATTCTGTGATTCACTTTTGATTTTGTATGTTTCTGTATTATGCTGTGAAGATGAATTACTATATGCAGCACATTAGTGTAAGAAATTCACACTAACCCACATCATGGGAATAAACTCATGATAGCATGCTAAAATACATAATAATGCTTGTGACCTTTCAAATTTGCAAGGAGGATTTCCCTTGTAAATTTACATTCCTGAGTAAGCTTTCCATGGAGCTTTTACTGCTATTTCGGTTCTGTAAGTTGCTCTAGCAACATGTGTTACCAGTCTGCCTGCGGCTCATGGTTTGTGGTCATTCCATGGAAGTGTTCTTTGGAGCAGACAGCTGTCATTTGTAGCAACCTGCTTACCAAAACAAAACCTCAATTTGATACAATGGTCTTTAAATAGGATTGATATAAGCCTGTGATTAATCCTGATGCTTCTTCAGAAAAGGATATTTTCTTCTGGTCAAGCTCTTAAATATTAAGTTGTTTCAGCATGGAAGAATACTAACTAAGTGTGCTTCATTGGTTTCTTAAGGAATTAGAAATTTAGTGAAATCTGATAACACGGTGTCTAGTATATGTCTAGCCACACTGTGGCAGTGCTGGAACAAGTCTGACTTCACTTTTCTCTTCTTTTCCAGCTCTTATTAATGGCCTCTCCCAAATACCTCCACATCAGAAAAAAACAGTGTATCTCTGTCAGCTTTTGATAAGAATTGCACAAGGAAAAAGCCTTGGTAAATACTCAGATTCTTTTTTTCACTTGCTTAAAAATGTTTGCATGAACTTGTACAGAGGTGTTTTAGATCTGCTTTCACATTGTCTTTACTGTGTATATCGATATATATTTTAAATATAAATATAACTATATAGAAGTAAACTGAATAAATTCCACTTTTTGGACTATCTTTATTCCATATGTGACTAAGCTGTCTGCAGGACTGGTGTTATTCTGTGCTGACTGACTTAGCTCCATGGAGTTTGAATGACCAAATACTTCTTGACAGTCTTTTTTTGTCAGGGTAGTAACAACAAAAGAAATACACTGGAAAGGACTGTCTTGCTCTTTGTGAGCAATACGTGCAAGTTGAAAGCTCAGGATATGTGTTCCTTTCTGCACGTTTAACTCTAGAGGTTAAAGTAGGATAGACAGCAGGAATATGGATGAAAAGGATGAGTGCCCATGTTTCCTACAGAAGACTGTAAGACTTTCAGCTGGCAGCAAGTCCTTGGGGCTCTTACTCACTACCATATCTTCTGTTTGGCTGCATTTGCAACTTGTTGGTTTAGCCAAGGTGATTTTGTTTGAGTTTCTGGAAGACTTCAAAATTTTTTTTCACTGTGATAAAACTAACTGGAATTTAAAGACTTCAGAAGCAGTCTTGAAAGCATAAGCATGGAAGAAAAAAGTGTATTCTAGCCTAGCAATGCCACAAAGTCTTTTTTTATACAATTTAATTTCCTATGTTGCTTGTCAGGTATTATGTCACCTTGATTTAGTTTAGCTGGAGAATCAAATTCTAATATTTAAAATAGTTCATTGTACACAAATTATGACA
Organism: Rhipidura dahli; assembly: GCA_013399225.1. NCBI lineage: Eukaryota > Metazoa > Chordata > Aves > Passeriformes > Rhipiduridae > Rhipidura > Rhipidura dahli. The sequence continues at coordinate 319,400 of VXAC01004705.1, read as the reverse complement.
TTTTTGTGATAATGCTCTAAATTAGATTATTGTATATAACACTGGAGTATGACTTCATTGTGTATTTTTATCTTATCAGTGCAGAGAATGACCTGTGTGGTGAGGAAGATTGCATGCATGTAGAGGTATTACATCAGGTGTAGCTGCACAATGCACATGGAAAGCTAATATATAGCAGCTTGCTTTTTTTCTACTTATTAAAATATTTCACCTGTGCTGATCACACAGAGTAGACTGTTTCAGATGTCAGCTATGAGCTAAATGCTTTGGTTTTACACCACTAAAATAAACAATATGATGTGTCATGTTTTTAGTTATGTGTATATATGCACATAATACTGTTTGAAATTCCACTGTTTGATGTATTGTAGTGGGTATAAAATAACTTTATCTCTTTGGTATTGTGTAAATTGTTTACCTTCTGTCTGAAAAACACTTAGTGAAAGGAGTAAGTTATTGAGAGACATTCTGCTGATATCATAAGATGAAGGCACAAGTGATGCTGTAGTTCAGTGAACATCTTGAACTAAGCTGGCAGTGCCATGAGGAAAAAGCACTTGTGCACCTGCCATCTCCTTCTGCTAGATCCTGTTAGATTGGACACTTACTTGTGCAAGTGTGCAATGGCCAGACTGGGAAACTGCTTGAGAGTGTTGAGGGGATGATTATTTGGCTAGGCTACATTTCTGCCAGAGCCTATCACTGATCCTTTGCTGGGAGTTTGCACAAGCCTTGGTATTGGCACAGCTGTACACTGCTGTGGAAGGTTGCTTCTGCTTTTTCAGTGACACTCCTGTGTAGACCTGTTTGAGTTTTCCTCTCAGTTTAAGCACTTCAAATACAACAAAAAGTTCAGACATGGAAATAGTGATAGACTCACGGAAAAAAGCCCCACTACTTAGCATGGTGATTATATTACAAACTTAATAGTATCAATATCAAATGTTGTGATATCTGATGCTAAGTTTAATGTATTATTAGTGCCAGCCCAAATACCTAATGCTGAACTAAGCACTATTGCAAGTGGAATTTTGAGTGAACAATAATTAGCTGACACATAATACCCCCAAAAATGCAACAGTAACGTCAGTAGCAAGGGTAGACAGAACCAGTCTCTGAAGACAGTTGCTTCAGGTTTCTTAAATGCACCTAAAAACTGAGGAAAAAGGATTTGAAATTATATAATACATATTACTTTATTGCATATAAGTAATGTAATCTATTTAAATTTATCATTTAATTTTTATAAGTATTTTGGTTTTTCCCCCCTCTAAGGATTACACTTTGAAAATGATAAAAGAATTTCACCTTTGGAATCTGCTCTATCTGTCTGGACTTTACTTGAAAAGGAAGAAATTAAACTGGGAAAGCTTCATGAAGATATTCGTCTCTTGATTCAAATTCAGGTCTGGGTGACTTACTCATAATCCTTCAGGGTGCTATCTACTCATTGGGAATGAGTAGCTGGAAAGCAGCCTAGCAGGAAAAGACCTGGGAGTGGTGGTCAACATCAGCTGAACATGAGCCAGCTGTGCCCAGGTGGCCAAGAAGGCCAGTGGCATCCTGGACTGTGTCAGGAATAGTGTGGCCAGCAGGAACAGAGCATTGTCCTCTGTACTCAGCACTGGTGAGGCCACACCTCAACTCCTGTGTCCAGTTCTGTCCCCTCAGGACAAGAAAGACTTTGAGGTGCTGGAGCAAGTCCAGAGAAGGGCAACAGAGCTGGGGAAGGGTCTGGAGCACAAGCCTTACAAGGAGCAGCTGAGGGACCTGGGAGTATTTAGTCTGCAGAAAGGGAAGCTCAGGGGGGGACCTTATCACTCTGTACAACTGCCTGAAAGGAGGTTGTAGCCATGGGGGGGTTGATCTTTTCTCCCAGGTGAGTATGACAGGACAAGAGGAAATGGCCTCAAGTTGTGCCAGGGGAGGTTTAGATTGGTGTTAGAAAAAGCTTTTTTCACACAAAGGGTTGCACATTGGAATAGACTGCCCAGGGAAGTGGTGGAGAGGATATCCCTGGAAGTGTTTGAAAAAATATGAGGATATGGCACTTGAGGACATGGTTTAATGATGAACATGGTGGTGCGTGCTAGGTTGATGGTTGAACTTAATGACCTTAAAGGTCTTTAACAGCCTTAAAGATTCTATGATTCTACCCTGCTAAAACAGACCCCCTTCTACAAAAAGCTTGGGCTGTGAGCAGACTGAACTGAATTTTCAGTTGTAGTGCTGATTAAATAAATCTGTACAGGGGACCTTTTTCTATCTCATGTGGCTCCTGTTTGTACCAGTTGAATTGTTTCAAAAGCTGCCAATCTGAAAAAAAAATATATCGATTGAGATAAATTTCAAAACTAATTCCAGAACTTACTGTTAGAAATAGGTAAGTGTTGGTAACTTTAAAATATATAATCATCTGAATTCTGGGAGCCTTAGAAAACTGTAGAATTGCAACTTCTGTTTTTTCAGGTGGAAAGTATTTCATCATATCTTGTAATTATATTTCTTGTAGATTGTAGCAGTCTATATGGAAAACAGATATTTCAAGGAAGCTGCTGAAGTTCTTGAAAGGCTGTTTACAGACTCTGAATCAGATAAGGTAGTAACTTGCTTAATTTGCATTAAAAGCTCTTGATTTTCAGAGGAGAAAGAGGGGAGTGGGTTTCCAAAGCTTGCAAATCCTACCTGCATGGTTTCAATCTCATTATTGTCTGTGCAGTGACTTTCACACCTGTGGCACTTTAAAATACAAAAGGAAAATTGTGGTTAGGAGATTGATAGAAATATTGGATGATTTGTGGGAGTCAAATGCTTCTAGCAGCAGTTGCTCTTCATCCCCTCTCCCATTTCATATGAGGAGTGAGATGGCACTACAAATTCTGGGAATTCAATATTACTCTCACAAAGACAGTGTAAACATGCTGGTAGAGACATCATAACTCCTAACAGCCAGTTTGCAGAGTTCTATTGCAGTGGACTCTTTTTTTCACCTTGGAGAATTAGTGCTCTGTGTACCAAAGCCTCCCAGGGAAGGAAACTCATTTGCTTCTGCAGTACAGACTGAACGCTATTACGCCTCTGCCTGAAAAAGACAACATACATGAGTTAGGCCACTCCCTGCTTTGAAGCTGACTGCATCATTCAGAAAGTTGCAAGTTTGGGGGAATATCTCTTTAATATAATAGTTAGTGCGCACATCTGAATTTGCTGGGGTGGAGAAAAGAGCAATAGAAGGTCTGCAGGCAAAAAGAAAGCAAGTTAAAAATGCTGCCTATATCTTCAACTGGTATATTAGGACACATGTTCTATGCAAGTAGTAGCCTGTGTATAACTTACTCTTTGGATATACTTTCATTCAGAGGATTTGGATGTTTTGAAAGTATAGACTGTGATAATAGTACTCAAATTAATAAATAAAAATTCAGCCTATACACAGAATGTATTTCTCCTAGCTATATTGGCTTCTGTGAAATTCAGAGTGACTGGTAGACAAAATGTGAATTTCTGATTATCAGTATTGATGTGTCTTTAATGCTGCTATACTAAGTTGTCCTTTTCCTGAACACTGTACACCCCTTTCAATGGCAGCCTTTTTGGGGGCAGCAAATGAGAAGAGAGAACTGAGTAACAGGGGGCTTTTTATGGGTGTTTTTCCTCCACTGACAACCCTGCATTCAGTGTCAGTCATAAAGGAAATGAAAATGTGGATCTCTGGTCAGTTCCACTTTACCATTACTGAGCACACAAGGTAAATGCCTGTGTTATGTGTAGTTGACTTTAGAAGCCTTTCAAACTGTAGCATGAAGTTGTATAGGAATATTCAGGAAACTATATAATGATTTTTAGCTTTCTATATTTCCTTTTCAGCATAGATAACAAGTTTACTGCAGGATTTCTGTTGTATAAAGTTGTGCTTTTCTTAGCCTTTAAGGGTGAAGCTGGCAACTGTAATTAAAACCAAGGATCCATATGTTCCTCTTCTTCAAAGCTTCAGTTACAGTCTTTTAATAAGTAAAATCAAGTCTTACATTGAACTTTTCATGAAAGAAAATGAAACTAACTTCTTAATACAGGTATGTTGAATATTACTTTCAGAACTTTTGAAAAAAGTTACCTGATTCAATTAAATAGATTTATTCTTTCAAGGGAGTTGTTCAGGCAATATTCAGTTATTGTATTAGACAAAAAGGAAACTTTACCTTCCTTTGGATTGTCTTATATTCAACCTTTTTGTTTTAATTACTATTAGGAACCAGACTCCTCCAAAATATCTTCTCTGAATGTTTTTCCCACAACTGTTTTGATGAGAAAAATAGTTAGGAAAATAGTGTAATTAAAACAAGATCTTCTTTAAGAGAAGCTGTTCTGATATGGGACTCCTTAAAAAAGTAGCTTTATATTTAATGTTTATTTTATTTAAGCCTACATGACTTCTCATACTAAAAATAAAAAATCAAGACCTGTTAATTTGGCTGAAAGCTTTAGGAATGTCAGAGGAGTTAGGAGACAGAAAACTATTATTGTGGTTTTCCTGTAAATACAAATGTTCCTTACAAACAGTCTTGCTCAAAAGTGATTTAAAATTGGCACGAACAACATTCCTTCTTCAGTTCATCTTCAGGAGGATTGTAAAGAATTTCTCTTATGTTTACTTCATATAAAACAATATTGAATTATTCAATTACAAAAGCACAGACGTCTAAAGGTAATAACAAGCAAATTTTAAATAAACAATCCTGAAGTTCCTCTGTGTTTTTCATTTTCTTACCAGAGAGACTGGACAACTTACTAAATACATTCAAATACAATGAATACTTTTTAATCGTTTCACTTGACTGTCAGTTTTCAGGTGTATTTTTCAAGGCTATTTCTTTGAGTCCCAGAGGAGGTGGAGACTTGGAGGTGTCAGAGAAGGCTCAGAACTCCATACTAGCATGGAGTATAGGGCCTAAGGCCCTCACTGCCTCACTCATCCCCACTGCCTGCACATTTGTCCTACTGTCTGCACCCACATTGCAAATCTTACTTTGAACAGAGTCCTTCTGGCACATGGAGGAGACAGCTCTGTGAAGAATTCCCACTTCTGTACAGCACTTCTCTATAGAACACTGTAGCTTTAATTGTTAATCTCTCTTTCTTTTAGTGCCAGATGTAGAAGTACAGTCATGGAATAACTTGGATTCGAAGGAACATTTAAAGATAGTTTAGTCCAACCCCCTTGCAATAAGCAGGGACATCTTCAATTAGATCAGGTTGTTTAGAGCCTCATTGAACCTGGCCTTGAAAGTTTTCAGGGATCAGGCCATCAACCACCTTGCTGGACAGCCTGTTCCATGTTTTGGCAGTCTCATCATAAACAAAACAAAATTATTCCTTATATCTCATCCAAATCTACGCTCTATTAGTTTAAAAGCATTACCCCTTATCCTGCCCCTACAGGCCCTGCTAAGAAGTTTGTCCTATCTTTATTCAGTGTAGTAGGCCCCTTCTAGGTACTCTATAAAGAGTAATGAATTACTACTTCTTTCTCTTGGCAATGGAGGAGAAACAATCTGAGTTAGTGGCTAAAAGTTTGAGCAGGATGTTAGAAATGTTTTTTGCCAGTGCAAAAAAAGGTTATATTACAAGCCTAAGGTCTGCTTAGACAGGGCTTTTGAAAATGTTACATATATGCTTCATCCTGCCATGGGCAAGAGAACTAGATAAACTTGAGACCTGTCAGTTTTTGTTTCTAACCTAGTTATTAAAAAACAGACTTTGGAGTACTTTGATAGTATTTGCAATCTTAGTTAAGCTCTGCAATTTACTTCACACATTTATAAGTTCAGTCATTATGCAAGTATTCATTGTATTTCTTTGTGTCCATATAAAAATCAATTGCAGCTTTGACTAAAATTTCTCCAAGTTATTAGTTGATAAAGATCTTTATGGATTTCAACTTAACATGCTCAAGTTGTTTTGAAACTACTTAGTTTAATGTTATACGACTGAAATGTCTGTGAAATAAGCACTGTTAGTCCTAATAAAAAGTATATATATTAATCTTAGTGCAAACTCCTATCTAGGTACTGTCTGGCTTTAAGATATCAATTCCATTTCTCACAGGAAGCCACAAAACAGGTGGCATCTAAAGGGTTGGAAGCAACAGCATGGCCAAACAGACCTCTGGAAGTCAATGAAAATGACAAAAGAGGTTTGGAAACAAAGCAAAGGTTTGTATTAAGTATTATACTGCTAAGGGATGTGCTTGGACAGTAACATGAAACTTGCAGAACAGAGAGTAGGTAGAAGGAGGGATGTTAAATTCCAAACTGCTGTCCAACAAAAAATTAGCTACAAGCACATTCCCTCTTCATTTTTTTAAATTTGTGCTCTTCTGTGGTTGTTACTTTTGGCATTTACATCAAATAGCTTGTCATTAGGTTTAATTATTTGTGATGTTGCACAATTTGCAATTTAAACAGCTGTCAGTCTATAATAGTAAAAGCATAAAAAAGGCTTCTCTTTTTTAATGCTTGATTAAACTCCTTTTAGTTCTAATTTTCAAGAAGAAAAAGAATAAGGAAATGGAATTAGTCTATTACATTTTCCTTACAGCTGACCCCTTAATGATACTAGTGTGAAGGGAAATAGTTGTGTTGCTTCATGATCCTGACAGTGCAAACTTACAGAACAATAACATAATTATTTTGGAAAATGCTAATATTCTAGGTTTATCATCACTTGTTTTTCAGGGAGAATAACTTGCAATCTTTAGCTGGGATAGAGTCTGTATTCCTTCATTTTGTACTTGGCATCATTTAGTTAAGAAAATTGGCTGATGCAGACAGTATACAGGAAGACAAGTTATAAGATTTTTCGTTTGTTTTTTTAGAAGGGTAACTCCTGGCACAATTACATCTGAGAGATGTGATAAAAGACTCGTTCAAAAAACCTATGGAAATAATTTGTAATGAAAAAATAGATGTGCAAAATGTCTTGTATCTTTAACTTAAATGTATAATGTCTTGGGAACAGGCTGCCCAAGGAAGTAGTCGCAGCTTCAAACCTGACAAGAGTTCAAGAAGCATTTGCACAGTGGTCTCAGCACGTGGTGTGACCCTTGGGGATGTCTGTGCATGGCTAAAAGCTGAACACAGTGATCCTTGCGGATCCCTTCCAACTCAGCAGATTCTGTGGTTTTGTATTTCTCCCCCAGGTATAAGGAGGCAAAGTTAAGGGGGTGAATGCATTGATGAGTATTGATTGTATACCACTGCTTCTGTAGAGAAGCTTTTCATTTAAATATTGTTGAATCATATAAATGGAAAGTTGCTGCCTAGGAAATAGGTTTTTTTGTCTTTTT